>JAWNGG020000301.1:0-252764 GCA_036937485.2 Tetragonisca angustula
TAAAAGTATAAATTATATACACAATGTGCAATATACAATACAAATTGTGGTATGTATATATAAATAATATTAAATTATATATAAATAATAAAATATTAATAAATAATTAAGTAAATAATTTATAAATAAGTAATTGTTTCAAAAATAATTGTTTCAAATAATTATGAATTATATATGATAAATACAATATTATTACACAATATAAAAGTATAAATTATATACACAATGTGCAATATACAATACAAATTGTTATATTTATATATAAATAATATTAAATTATATATAAATAATAAATAATTTATAAATAAGTAATTGTTTCAAAAATGATTGTTTCAAACAATTATGAATTATATATGATAAATACAATATTACACAATATAAAGGTATAAATTCTATACACCATGTGCAAAATACAATACAAATTGTTGTATTTACAACAAATTAATTATTACTGTCGTAAAACCAAGTATGACATGCAACTAAGGTACCAAAAATTAAGGGGGTTTTTAACTGGGAAATTTTTATCAAGTATATTCCGTTGATACAGCACCCTCGGATTATCATTTGTTTATATCGTCGCAAAATTCGCTTAAATTTTAAAATAAAAATTTTATTCTCTAGAGACTTGCAAAAGTGCTGTCTGCAGTTTCTGCCGAAAAGGATAGTGAATTTCGGAAGGAGGGGGAATTATACAATTGCCCCGCAAGATGGAAAAAAAGTCGTACAAAAATAACGGACAATATAAATTTTATTTTACACGCAAAAATGCGACATTACTTATGGACATTAACTCAACCCAATAATAACCCTGAGCGTTGAGACTCTCGTTTCGATCCAGTTCGAAAGGGAGAGAAATCGATACGCGGCCGTAAGTCGGCCATGACAGATTTGCTTTGATTGTTTCTATTAAACGACGCGAGGGAACGCGGCGGACCGTCGTGTAACCAACCGTGACCATTTGTAGTATAAATATGTAGAAAATTCCGCTCGTTAGGGTGCCGGAACAATGAGTTTTCCAGGCTGTTGATTGCTTGTTTAAGCTGCCCGCTGATTTCATGGGCCGATGAAGAGGCACGGACCGCCTGGTCGCGCCTGGATTTTCTGTAAACCGGCCTTTGAAACGCGTTTACGCGGCAAATTGCTACGGAAGTTTATCGCACGTCGAGAATTTTTTGTCCTCAAATTGCAATATTTCCTCAGTTCTTTATAAGTATATTTAAGTATAACCCAGGCAAAGCAAATAATATAATTTGTCAAGTTACTTCTCAACAATCTCTATCCAGTGATATCATGCCGACGAGTTTGAAAAGAAAGCGACGAATTTATCGTATACGGTTCGGTCACTCGTTATGGTCCGCAATCAGTTGCCAACGCAAGCGGTTAACCTCTTACGGTGGAATCACGTGCCACGCACGTCGAGAATTTCTTTAGTATACTTAAATATAACTGAAAAGTAAAATAAGCAATAAATTTATTACTTCTTAATAGTTTCTATCTATAGTGATATACCGACGAGTTCAAAAGAAAAAGAAAGCGATAAATTTATTGTATACGGTTCGGTCACTCGTTATGGTCCGCGCGAACCAGTTGCCAACGCAAGGGCTTAACCTCTTACAATTAGTTAACCTCCCGAATTGCAACATTTTCCCAGTATATTTAAATATATATTTCTAAGTATATTTAAATGTAACCCAGGCAAAACAAACGATAAGTTTGTTACTTTTTAATCATTTCTATCCAGTGATATCATACCGACGCGTTCAAAAGAGAAAGAAAGCAGCGAATTTATTATATACGGTTCGGTCACTCGTTCTGGTCCGCAGTCAGTGGTTAAAGTGTCGGTTGCTGCTTGAAACTTGCTTTGCCTCTACCGCGTTAAATTTAACATTTAGGCACTTGTTGAATTTTCGTTGAGATGTCGCTGTTCACGATCTGTCAGATTCTAAATTTCTGACATCTTTGACCCGTGTTGACCCCCGTATTAAGAATGATTTACACTATAAATTGTCTATGAAATTGAACAATATTTTTAACACAATGAATCATCTGCCAAACTACGGGATAAATAAAGAAAAAGAAATAATATTAATCTTCGTTGCAAATAACTTTCATTGCCAGCAGTTCGAAGCGAATTCGAGATTTAACGTGAAAAATTTTATGGGTTGGCACATGGCCGGTTGTTAAACAGTTCTTACAGCTATCCTGTACCGCCTGTTCTATAGCTAGAACGAGGATTATGACCGCTCAAGGCCGCCTCTCCCCACCACTGTCACGATCTACCGCTATCGCTACTTTCACAGTTTTATCAGAAATCAGCGTTTTCTCCACGCATCGTCGTTTAATTTTTCTTTCAATCGTTGAATCTTTGAATCTTCAATATTTCATTTGCAATTTACGACAGTGCCGAATGGCGTGCAAAATGAAATTTATAAACGTGAATTGCCACTAGAATGAGGAAATCGCTGATTTATCGTTGACCACGTAACGAGTGGAATGCGTAATCTCCGTTGATCTAGAAGCAATAATTCTAAACTGACTCTGTTGCGAATGTTCGAGCGCTTAGGAAATGACTAGGACTAGGAAATGACGCTTTCTCCATGCATCTTCGAGGAATTTTTAACTCTCGAGCGTGGTGTCGTTGGACTGTAGGCGGAGAGAACAGTTCAACTTTAAATTACCTCGTTTTCAATTCAAATAAATCTCTTGTTTGACAATTAATTCTGTTCCAAAGTTACATTCTAGAAATTTGAAACATTCTTTAATTCTATGCTAGATTTGGTACTAGATTCTATACTAGATTTGATACTAGATTCTATACCAGGTTTGATATTAGATTCTATACTAGATTTGGTACTAGATTCTATACTAAATTTGGTATTAAATTCTATACTAGATTTGGTACTAGATTCTATATTAGATTTGGTACTAGATTCTATACTAAACTACTTTAATTCTATATTTTAATTCTATACAAGATTTGATACATCTACAAAATGAAACTAGATTCTATACTAAATTATACTAAATTCTATACTAGATTTAGTACTAGATTCTATATTAGATTTGGTACTAGATTCTATACTAAACTACTTTAATTCTATACAAGATTTGATACATCTACAAAATGAAACTAGATTCTATACTAAATTTAGTGCTAAATTCTATACTAGATTTGGTACTAGATTCTATATTAGATTTGGTACTAGATTCTATACTAAACTACTTTAATTCTATACTTTGATTCTATATAAGATTTGACACATCTAGAAAATATTATGTACCCGTAATGTACATTATGTACCTATAATTTATAGTTTTAAACACTTTAAGATAAACTAAATATTTTGAGGTAAAATATGCTGTTGTGATAATTATGCGTTAGATTGATACCCAATTAGACACTTAATTGTCAGGACTGTCAATAAAATTTCGTTAATCGTTCACAGGAGCGCGCACGACGCATCGTCTCGAAATAAATCCGCAGAAGGTGAACGTAAAATACTTTTGTGAAATGCTAATGCTGCCAAACGCGCTTCGACTGGCGATGTGCACAGAATGCGAATTAAGAGTCGAGTACACGTGTGCCAGAAGGCAGACACTTATTCGTCCATCTATCGAGAGATCGTTCGAATACCCCTACGTTTCTACGAAAAAGTTACAAATTGGCCGGTTTGACGTTGTCGTTGTCGAGGGGAAGAAGAAAAATTAAAAAAAAAACAGACAAAACGATATGCAAATCCCGTCGTTCTCTGCTCGTTCTCTTCCAGCCTTCGATTTCTACGCGAAGTTCATTACGAAGTCGCGGTTCGTCTTGGGATCCCGTCCAACTCTCTCGAGAGTCTCGATCGTCCGGGACGATCGCGTTTACGTAACGATCTAACGGGCCCTGTGCGGCATACGCGGGCAACTGCACCGAATCGGCACCGAATCAAAATGGAAACGAGCGCGCCGCCTTTGGCAAACCGTCCTACGCAATCGAACGACGACGCCACCGACAGCTCGGAGCTTTTTCACCGGAGAAAAGTCGAGATCGATGATCGTGACGACCGACCACGATCACGACGGACAGAGGATGACGGATCGATGATTCTGGTTATTGGTTTGGGGGGAGGGAGGGAGGGAGGCAACGTCCTTCGAGGATGTGAAATGGCAATGGTAATGGTAATCGTTTTCGAGAGACAGCGATGCACAGGGCGGGTCAAAAGTTTCTTCGCATCTTTTTTTCTTTTGATAAAACTAAGAAAAGTAAAAGAAAACACTGAATGAATATGTAATGACTAAATAAATTTAAGAAAATTAGAAAAACTAAATATTATACAATGTACAAACTTAGAAACTAACTTTAAACTCTAAACTAAACTAATAATGTATAATATTTAAACTTTAAACTAAAAAAAAACTAAAAAAACTAAGTAATATATAAAAATATACTAAATGTACTAGAGTAAATACACTAAATATACTAAAATAAATATACTAAAATATACTAAATATACTAAGATACAAGAAAGAAACTAAATTGAATATAAGTTCAAATATGAACTTGTATTAGCGTACTCTGGTCTATAAAATAAGATATATAATAAAACAGATTAGTTTCGATGAAGTGAATTGAGAGAAGTGATTTTTAGTCCACCCTGTGCGTACAGATAATCCAAAGAAGAAATTGCAATGAAACGAAAGAGTTTAACTGGTCAACAAGTTTGAATTTGCGTAAAATGACTAACATAACATATAGAGAAAAGATTGGATATGCAAACAGGGTGCAGAGACGATGACGAGGGGCATCGTGGAGGACGAGGGGAAAGTATATATATGTACGTACACTGACTCACTCACATCTGAGGAGAGCAGGTTTGTCTTCGTGGTGAAAGAGAAAGGCTATGGGAAAGGATGTACAGAGCAGAACTAGTGGCAGTGTCTCAACGTCTTTCTCTCTCTCTCTCTCTCTCTCTCTCTCTCTTCGCGGCGCATCAGCATGCATCAGTGACCTTTCATCGTTACGAAACGCTTAATACCCGGGGGTTAAGCCTCACAGACTTACATTAGACCAACGTCGATACCGATTCCGCTATGTCGGCCGTTTGACTTGCGAAACTTTTCTTCTCTTCGCAATTTACTTCGTAATTACTTAAATTCAACAACTCTTCAACCACGTGATACTCATCATCGTTTCACGATCAACGTAATTACGTTAATGAAACTCGAGTACCAATTGAAATTAACAGCTTAACGATGTTGTCGATGAGAGAATCGCTAAGAAAGATCTCTTTTGTTGTTTTGATTTTTTCTTTTTTATTCGAGGCAATAAATCTATGTCGCTGATGATAAAACGAACAGTTTTCGGAACGAAAACTAACTTTAACGTCTACGAATAAATCTTTCACGAAGAAAATTTTTAATCCGGCAATAAGTAAGGGATGTTCAAAATCTATTGCAGTCATTTATCACCAGAAACAAAGGTTCGAATCGCGAGCAATGACAAACAGATGTTCACTTGATTGTGGTGCCAGAACTCGGCACCATAACGTGAGTTTAACTTTCGTTCAATAATGAGATCAGTTTTTAGTAGCAAGAAACGAGCAGTTAGCGAAGAAAGACCCAACTTTACGAGGCCTGGCGTTTCAACCTTCTTGCCCTGGAATGACATGCCACGCACGTTGAGAATTTCTCGTTCCAAAATTGTAATACTTGTTCAGTTTTAAGTGAAACAAAATAAGTACTAAAATACATTTATTACATATAAATATAATAAGTAAAATTTTTATATAATCAGTTTCAAGTAAAATAAAATATAAAATATATAGCGAAATATATTTATTATATTTATTATATTAAAATGAAATATATTTAAGTAAAACAAAATAGGCGAAACAAATGATAGATTTATTACTTCTCGATAATTTCTGTCCAGTGATATCACACCGACGAGTTCAAAAAGAAAGCGACGAATTTATTGTGTACGGTTCGGTCACTCGTTATGGTCCGCAATCAGTTGCCAGCGCAACGTGGTTAACCTCTTGCGCTGTAATGACGTGCCACGCACGTGGAGAACTTTTTTTCCCAAAATATGCAATATTTTCTCAGCTTTAAGTATAGTTAAGTATAACTCAGACAAAGTGAGTAACAAATTTATCACTTCTCAATTTCTACATAGTGATATCACATTGACGAGTTCAAAAAGAAAGCGACGAATTTATTGTGTACGGTCACTCGTTATGGTCCGCAATCAGTTGCCAGCGCAACGTGGTTAACCTCTTGCGCTGTAATGACGTGCCACGCACGTGGAGAACTTTTTTTCCCAAAATATGCAATATTTTCTCAGCTTTAAGTATAGTTAAGTATAACTCAGACAAAGTGAGTAACAAATTCATTACTTCTCAATTTCTACATAGTGATATCACATTGACGAGTTCAGAAAGAAAACGACGAATTTATCGTGTACGGTTCGGTCACTCGTTATGGTCCGCAATCAGTTGACACTAGAACTACCAAAGTGGTCAAAATGACTGAAATTCATAATTTTTTTTAGATATTACATATACATTACAGATACGAAACAGTGTATTTTTAGAGGTTCAAACGACATTTTATAAAATACATGAATAAAAATTTGTGTATTCCATTGTATTTCTATTTTTTTCACTTTAATATTCTCTGCTTTCGTCCTTGGTAGTTTCGGTGTTGAGAATAAAGGATGCAAGTGTATAAAAGAGTAGTAAGCCACAGAGAACAGTCAAAGTCATCGTTGAGAGTCGAGGGAAATTAGGAAGCCGCAGTTGCACAGTCGCGATTCACTCGCAGTTCAATTACATTTGCCACGCGTTCTGTTCGCATTCTGTTCACACGCTCCTAGGAAGATAAAAAAAAAACTCCTAGCTTTTTTCGCGCGAGTATAGCGAACTGATTAACGCGTATCGAGCATTAGTTAACAGAATGATGGCGTTCCGCGTTGATTCCTCAAAGTGGACCGGTCCACTTTGACGATAACGGGTTAATAAAAAGAGAGAAAACAGAGAAAAAAGAAGATTAAACGCGGATACGTCGTGCGTCAGTTGGGACAGAACCGGGTGAAGGCAAAAACGTCTGCGGACGTTCCACTTATTTCTGGTGATCGTGTTCCAGAGACCGGTGCAATTCCGTTATGCAACGTCGCGCGGTGAATCGCGTCTCGTCGGTGACGTTTTTGATTTTAATGCGATATACCGTAAGCCGAGGTGTGTGAAAAACCGCGGAAACTGGTGGCTCGAACGCGAAATCTCGGGGCAAACGCGGGAGAACCGGTAACGGAGGACACGCATGAACGACTCGCATGAGCGCGTCCTGCCTCGTCCGCTCGATCACGCTTCGTCGAAATTTTCATACTTCGTAGCTTATCCCCCTGACACGACGAATTGAACGAAATCTATATTTATCTTTCGCTTCGACGGTCATTTTTCATTCGCGCAAAGATCATTTTTTATACTCATTTATAGTGCAGCTATCCCCCTTGACACGACGAATTAAACGAAACTCGACCAACGACCGAGAAATGATGCTCAATTTTTTCACTTTAATATTTGTGTAAACGTAGCACAAAGATCATTTTTATAGTCTTTTATGATATAGCTATTTCCTTGACATGACGAATTACGAAATTCGACAAAATGACGCTTACTTTTCATTTTTACGTTTGTGCAAGATCACTTTTATACTCTTATTTCATTTACACTGCAAAATGTCATAAACGTGACTATAAGCAATACTTGTAAATATTAGAGTAAGATATTATTATTATTATTATTGTTTATTATTTATTAGACTAAATTATTTTGTCTTTTTCTAATGTCCTCCTCACATGTTTTATAATTATGTTCACTATCATGTATGATTATTACTATAATATATCATTACATTATTATTACTATAATAATGTTTACTATATTACTATAACATTACTATAATAATGTTATTTACTATTATTTACAGTCAAGTACTGTATTATTACAGTTAAGTAGTTTACTATCATTTACATTAATAGTTAACATTCACTGTCATTTAGAAACGCGTTTTTATGGCCAAAATAATTTAACGGCGCTCACTTTCGTAGAGTACGATAGTTTAGCCATCACTGCTCTACAGAGTAACTTCCAGTACTTTAGAAAATACACGTAATTTAGAAAAGAGTTCAATTTGAAAAAGAAAAGAGACTGTTGTTTTCCGTCCACGGAGAGGCGATTTAGGGAGATCAGCTGAGCCGTGCGAGCACGAAGATTACCTCGAATAGGAGTAGCAAGGTTGTGCAACGTAATGCGATAATTGCAGTCAATAACTGGTGGTTCCGTTATATAATTCGCGTATCCTTCGCGAGCCCCGCAACGACAGAAATTTCACGTGCACGTTCATCTGTTGATTTATCTGGTTACAATTGCCGGAAATTGATGATTGCTGTTTAATTGAATGCCCCCCTGAAGCTGTTCTTTGCCTTGTTCGTTATGTTAATGACGCAATCTTTCACGATCTGGGACCGTTGCTCGTCGAATATACAGACGAACTGAACACCAAGACCAAAAATCGCGAAACATTTCTGTCTGGTGGCCAAAGAAATTCATTTCGAAAAAAAGTTGAAATCATATTGAACTTGATCCCTGGTTCAACGTTAGACCAATTTATTTGGGTTTTACTTTAGCAAAAAGTAATTTCGTATTTTAGTATACAAGCGAAACGTGCTTTTCCTCATGTCGCGAAGTATATAAATAAAATTTTTCATGTTTCTATACTCTGTGATGGACAAATTCGATGATTCAGTGGTCGATGGTTCCAGCGTTAATGAGAAACGATGTCTAGGACGAGCTCTCGTTGTCCAAGCTGTTTCGAACTCGAATCACGCGCGCGACTCTTGGACTGATCGAAGGCACACCAGCCAGACGGATTTGCTCTGCCAGAGAATCTCTGAACAACGTTGCGCGTTGCGCAATTCGTTCCGATATTCACGACGGACACCGTAAAAAGCCTCGCCGGTGAACAATCTTGCTCATCTTTCTGCTTTCGCAACGAGCAATCTTCGAACGACGTTTAAGGCGTCACAAAGACGAATGGTCACCTAATTTTAGTGAATACCAACGATTGAGCTCGAGTTTCTCTCGAGCTCGTCTCATCCCGATAAATTTTCGCGTTGCACCGTATACGGTATTTCTCCGCTTTGGAAGAATTTCTCTTCACATCTTTGAATCTATCAGGTGTCTGACTATTATACATATATATATATATATATATATATATATACATATGAGGAGATTTAAATTTTTGGACGAATTTTTTAAACGTGTTTTCAAAGAAATCATGTCTTTTATCAAAAGGTTTCTATCAAGGTTCCTGCCTTGAGACGAAATTAGAACAAAAATTTAATTGAAATCAAAACGAAATTAAATTAAAATTTGATTGAGATTGAAACAAAATTGAATTAAAATTTAATTGACATTGAAACAAAATTAAATTAAAATTTGATTGAGATTGAAACAAAATTGAATTAATATTTAATTGACATTGAAACAAAATTGAATTAAAATTTCATTGACATTGAAGCAAAATTAAATTAAAATTTGATTGAGATTGAAACAAAATTCAATTAAAATTTAATTGACATTGAAACAGAATTGAATTAAAATTTAATTGAAATTAAAAACAAAATTAAAACAAAGATCTAATTAAACTTGAATTTAACTTGTTCAAATTTAATTACAACATGGTTAATTTGTTCCCCCCAAAAATTAAACGTAACACAGTCTATAAATATGAAAGCTATGATCAACTCTTCTTAATTTTTTTTTTCTAGCTCTTTTTTAAACTCTAAACTCTTATAAACTCTATTGAAATTCTAAACTCTTACGAACTCTATTAAAATTCTTCTCAACACTTATTAAATTCGTGTCTTGATAAAATCAAACGTGTTGTGTAGATCAATTAGTCTTAATCCGGATATCTTGACAAACGATAACACGCGAAATAACGAATTCACTCTGAAAGTAAGAATTTCCCCCATAGAAGGAATTTCCTACTTTTATCCGTTTCCCGTAAAAGGAATCGCTCCTTGCAACAAGGTGCTAGAAAGACAAATCGCCCTGTCCATCGTTTAACCTCCTCTCGCGCCATTTTTTCCCTCCCATTCTCGATCGATTCGATCGTGATTCATCGCGTCCAACGATCTGAACTATGCACCAAGAATATATCATCAACTGTCGTTTCCTTCACATTCTTTCAATCGACTGTCTTACGAGGTGTATTAGGTTTTAGATTTTTCTTTTTACTTTCATTACTTAAAGTTTATTACCAACCACTTGTGCGAGTTATTAGCGACTTGAAACTTGGAACTAGATCTATTACAATTTATTATATAGGTTAGACTGTTTTAGGTTTATTTAGTTTTAGAATTATTCACTACTTGGTTGTCTACTAATTAATTTTAGGATTATTTTTTATTTTCATTATCTAAAGTCGCATTATTAACCACTTGTGCAGACTAATAGCCTTGAAACTAAATCTCATAATGTATTATATAGGTTAGACTGTTTTAGGTTTATTTACTGCTTAGATTTAGGATTATTTTTGATTTTCATTATCTAAAGACGCATTATTAACCATTTGTGCAGGTTGATAGCCTTGAAACTTGAGACTAAATCTTATAATTTATTATATAGGTTAGACTATTTTAGGTTTATTTAGTTTTAGGATTATTTACTACTTAGTTTTAAGATTATTTTCATTATTTAAAGTCGCATTATTAACCACTTGTGCAGGCTATTAGCCTTGAAACTTGAAACTAAATCTTATTATATACGTTAGATTGTCTTAGAAGGTTTTAGTTTCAGGATTATTTTTTATTTTATTCTTATTTTCATTATTTAGAGCATTATTAATAACTTGTGTGAGTTATTGACGACTTGAAACTTGGAACTAACTCTTACAATTTGTTATATAATTTAGACTATTTCAAAAGATTTATTAGTTTTAAGATTATTTTTTATTTTCATTGTTTAAAGTCATGTTAATCATTTGTGTGGGTTATTAGCGACTTGAAACCAAATCTTACAATTTGTTGTATAGGCTAAATTATTTTAGAAGGTATATTAATTTTAAGATCGATTCTTTATCCTTCAGGTTATCATTCAGAGAGAGACTTATGTTCATTTATGATGTCTACTCATGGTGTGTTTTCTGCACTGGACAATAATACGTTCCACTGTCAATTGAACTTTGTACAAATCACAAATTGGGAGATCTTTCTTTGTTGAGGAGAAACTCCTGAGTTTTGTATTTTTGCCCATTATGAGATTCTTGAGATTACAATTTGGTCGTGCCCTGATAGAGACCAAGGCAATTGTCCTCTTAAAAAATTAATTCTTTATTCTCGTTAGCCACAGTTCATATGAGGATCTCCATTTGTTTCCTTCGATTTTCTGCTTCAAGCTAACAAGTCGAGATAATGGTGAGTTAGCTTCTATCTTTCATTTCCGGTTTATGCCAGCATGGATTCAGGCTACAACGATCGTATTATCCCTTTTGATTGATTTGAGTAGTGCAGAGTGTTTGGCAATTTTGAATAGCGAATTCGTTCGTTGTCTCGTGCAAGGAAGTCGAGGTCGAAGAGGAACAAGAAAGTCTAAAAATATTAGAAGGGAGCGGGCACGAGAGCGCGAAGATGAACAGCCAGGAAATGTTTCGCCGCGTTGCTTTCTCCGTAAGACCCTCTCCCCGACGCGTGAAAGCGACGAGTGCCCTTTGAATTTCTTTCACTCCCTCGTTTCTTCTCACTGGAACGAGTCGAGTTCCAACGACAAGACGCAGGAAAGAATATCGTTCATTTTTGCAAACGACGAGGCGAGAGAAGTTTTAGGCCAGATTTAAATCGCGAACGTGACTGAATCAGGCCATTGGAATGGAAGGAAGCCAAACTGTGAAAGAAGAAGCTTCACTTTCGACCGCCAGGGAACGTAACGAGCGCTTAAGAAGAGCGTTAGGTAATTTCTAGGCGACGTTTTATCTTTGCACGAATCCTCATTGTCCCAGTGGCTGCGCCATATGTGAGGGAAGAGACACGATCAGTAGACCGGCGCGCGTGTCGCTGATGAAAATTTCGATAGAAACGACCGCAAAACGTTTGTCGTCACCCGACAAAATTCGCGATCTCTCTGAAAATCGGTCTAGAAATGCATATGAATGTATAGCCGGCTACATCTAGCTGCGTATATAAATGGTATATGAATAATAATTGTAAAATCTATTTATACGTATCTAAATAGTATATGAATAATGTGTATAAATAGTGATGATATATATATATATATATATATATTACATAGTAATAAACTAAATAACGTATTTACAAAAGCAATAATTATAAATATACTATATATTATATACGTATAAATATATAAATGTCTATTACATAGTAATAAACTAAATAACGTGTTTGCAAAAGGTATAAATATACTATATACACACGTATAAATATATAAATGTCTATTACCTAGTAATAAACTAAATAACGTGTTTGCAAAAAGTATAAATATACTATATACACACGTATAAATATATAAATGTCTATTACATAGTAATAAACTAAATAACGTGTTTGCAAAAGGTATAAATATACTATATACACACGTATAAATATATAAATGTCTATTACCTAGTAATAAACTAAATAACGTGTTTACAAAAAGTATAAATATACTATATACACACGTATAAATATATAAATGTCTATTACCTAATAATAAACTAAATAACGTGTTTACAAAAAGTATAAATATACTATATACACACGTATAAATATATAAATGTCTATTACATAGTAATAAACTAAATAACGTGTTTACAAAAAGTATAAATATACTATATACACACGTATAAATATATAAATGTCTATTACATAGTAATAAATTAAATAACGTAATTACAAAATCTATTTATACGTACCTAATTAAACAATCCTACAGTTGGATTCAAAAGGATGAAAAATGAACTAAATGAATATACTTGTGGCTAGGAAATTCGTGAAACGTCTCTCTGAAAATCTGTGTATAAAAAAGGGCAGATGAAATGCACGATCAGTCACGCAGTCCAGTTGTGTATTTATAATCTATTTATAATTTAAACGGAACTGCTGTATTCCATCTGGTGAAGACATGGTGAAGAACTGGTTTATAAAACGACCTTAACGAAGAGGAGCGCTGCGCCGCGCCACGAAAATGATAGTTGGCGGGTTAAGGAAGTTCGTCGATACACGTGAACATTCGCAACCTTGATAGGACGTTGCCCCAGCATCTCGCGGAGAGGAAAAGAGAAAGAGAGAGAGATAGAGAGAGGAGAGAACGTTGTGCAGTAGTGTTTACACTTTACGTGCTCAGCTGAGATCTCCAGGTGTCACGAGGCAATTCTCGGTGTGGAAAGCGGGGGAAAAAAAATAGATATCGTTCGTGGCGCGAACCGCAATAAGGATAAATATTAGTGAGTAATACGTATACATTTCTGTTCATTAGGTGTACGTGCGCTGCATTCGTATACACTTTCAGACAGATTTTCAGAGACACGTCTCATAAATTGTTTTAGTATTTCTTTCTAGTCGCGGACATGTCGTTTTTCACTCGTTTTTGAATCTAACTAGACTGTTTAAATAGATACGTATATAATAAATTTTATAATTATTTGTATACTATTCATCTTTTATCAGTACTCATATACTATTTATATATTTATATAATAGTTTAGTACTGTATATTAATATATTTATGTAATAATTTATTATACTATAATATATTATTACAGTATATATAAACTTATATAAATATTAATATATTCATATAGTTAACTATAATTATAAATATAAATATTAAGATATTTATATAATTAACTAGAATATATTATTATATATTTTATTATATAATAGTACAGTACTATATATTTTTATATTTATATATATTTATGTACTATTTATACATGCAACTGGACGAACGATTATGCATTCGTATACATTTTTTTAAACAGATTTTCAGAGAGATATTTCACAAATTTTTTATTTTGACAAAATCGAATCTAACTGATTAAACTGTTGAATTAGGTATGTGCACGTACGTCAGAAGTAGATTTACATCACGTTTATCAAATTCATTCAGACAGAAGGAAACGCACGATAAAAATTTATAATAATGTTATAAAATATTATAATATATAATATAAAATATATATATATATTTTTTATATATAAAATATAAAATTTATAATATCAGGACAAAGCTCGATATTCAGGCGCGCGATGAAAGTGACAGAAGTGCCGGAAGTGGTTACCGACAGTTTCCCCCGGCAGGAAACACACCGCATCTCGGTGCAGCGTCCTCCAATCGATCAAGGATATCAATCAGACTCGCTCGACGATCCCGCGTGAAAGCGCGAAACGTCGTCGAACGTGCTGTCACGATTCGCGTCACGATCTGTCCTCGATCGGTATGCCTCGAAGAAGAATCGACGTTGAAAACGCTGAATTCGTGGAATCTCTCGAATTTGTTCTCGATCGTTGCGAATGATCTTGACGATATATATGTAATACATATGCGTATAATTCTGCCGTGTAAACGTCGAGAATTTTTTGTTCCAAATGTTTGTGATATTTGCTAAGTTTCAAGTGAAATAAAATATATAATAAAATTATAAAATTATATATAATATTATATATAAAATTATAAATATTATATGTAATAAAATATATAATAAAATATATTTATTATATGTAAATATAATAATGAGTAAAGTTTTTATATAGTCAGTTTCAAGTAAAATAAAATATAAAATATATAACAAAATATATTTATTATATTCATTATGTTAAAATAAAATATGTTTAAGTAAAACAAAATCGGCGAAACAAATAATAAATCTATTACTTCTCAAGAATTTCTATCCGGTGATATACCGAAGAGTTTCAAAAAGAAAGCGACAAATTATCGTATGCGGTTTGGTCACTCGTTATGGTCCGCGATCAGTTGCAAGTGCAAATGGTTAACCTAGTATAACGTGCCACGCACGTCGAGAATTTTTTGTCCCAAAATTGTAATATTTTCTCAGTTTTAAGTACATTTAAGTATAACCCAGACGAAACAAATAATAAATTTGTTAAATTACTTCCCAATAATTTCTATCCAGTGATATCATACCGAAGAGTTTCAAAAAGATAGCGACGAATTATCGTGTACGGTTCGGTCACTCGTTATGGTCCGCAATCAGTTGCCAGCGCAACGTGGTTAACCTAGAATAACGTGCCACGCACGTCGAGAATTTTTTATCCCAAAATATGCAATATTTTCTCAGCTTCAAGTATATTTATTATATTTATATTATTATGGAGATTAACCTGTCTATAATAATATATTTATATTATTATAGAAATATAATTATAATATATTTATATTATTATAGAGATTAACCAGCGAGCGGTTAACCTCTTGTGCTGGAATGACGTGCCACGCACGTGGAGAATTTTTTGTCCCAAAATTGTAATATTTTCTCAGCTTTAAGTACATTTAAGTATAACCCAGACGAAACAAATAATAAATTTGTTAAATTACTTCCCAATAATTTCTATCCAGTGATATCATACCGAAGAGTTTCAAAAAGATAGCGACGAATTATCGTGTACGGTTCGGTCACTCGTTATGGTCCGCAATCAGTTGCCAGCGCAACGTGGTTAACCTAGAATAACGTGACACGCACGTCGAGAATTTTTTGTCCCAAAATTGTAATATTTTCTCAGCTTCAAGTATATTTATTATATTTATATTATTATGGAGATTAACCTGTCTATAATAATATATTTATATTATTATAGAAATATAATTATAATATATTTATATTATTATAGAGATTAACCAGCGAGCGGTTAACCTCTTGTGCTGGAATGACGTGCCACGCACGTGGAGAATTTTTTGTCCCAAAATTGTAATATTTTCTCAGCTTTAAGTACATTTAAGTATAACCCAGACGAAACAAATAATAAATTTGTTAAATTACTTCCCAATAATTTCTATCCAGTGATATCATACCGAAGAGTTTCAAAAAGATAGCGACGAATTATCGTGTACGGTTCGGTCACTCGTTGTGGTCCGCAATCAGTTGCCAGCGCGAGCGTGGTTAGATCGTAAGACAAAAAAAAAAAAAGACGAAAAATGAAAAGTTTCAATTCAGATCGCAAGGGATAGGATAAGAGGAGAGGTAACAGAAATATAAGAGGCGCAACGTTGCCGAGCAATTGATATTCGAGGAGTAAGCTCGGCCCGTAATTTCGATTGTAATTTAACAGGAAGGGAGGGGAGGAGGCTGCAACGCGCGGCTGACGCCTCGATCGGGCATTTTACGCAGACAACAATGCGTCGAACGTCAGCGAGATGGCTCACGCTGGGTGGAACGTCCCTCATCAATATCCATAAGTCAAATGGACATCCGTCTTCGCGCAACACACGCGGAATAATTTACAAGGATACGCGATAACTGGCCGGAGTAGTCGTTGCTGGACAACGTGCGTGAGGTAATAATGCACGGGAACGAGGTTGACCGCCACTTCGTCCGTGCCATTTCCTTTCGACGATCCGGCGATAAGACGCAAATGCGAATAAAACTGCGTGTCGTTTATTAACTGATTTGATAAAACGTAAGAGAGAAAGATTCGAAAAATGATTGGGGCGCAGATAAATGGAAATATGTTCGAAAAACAATGGTTTAGGATCGATTGAAGAAGACAGAAGCGAAGTAATCCGAGTTGTACGCCGTAGGGAAAAGATTCTACTTCACTTCGAGCAAACTCAAAGTTTCTTTGTTAAAGCCATCGTTCTTTTTTTTCCTTTTTTTTCTTGTTACCTCATTCTTACGTCATTGCTACGTGTAATCCACAACAGGCTTTGGCTTTCTACAGCAACCTTCAGTTGAAAGATAAATCTATCAACGGGTTAGTCGAACTCTTTGCCCCAATTAAATTAATTTTACTCTGGTGGTGAGCAAATTAACAATTAATAATACCTATTAATTTTATTTAATAGCTGGATACGACCGTACGAGTGTTATTCGTTTAATAATTGATTATTATTAACCACACTTTTTAAAACTCCGCTAATCTTTAATCAATTTTAATTAATTATTATTGACCACGCTCCATTCATTTTTTTAAATTTAAAAAATTAAAATTTTTTTCTAATTTCTTTAAACTCCATTAATTTTTAATTAATTATTGTTAGCCAGACTTTTTAAACTCCAGTACTATCTATGTCTGCAGAGACATGAATTTGGGATATAACGAAAGTGAAATTCGTTTTATACGATTCAGAGGTTTCGTTGGTCGATCAACAGACAGATTTCCGTCCACGATGATGACGCACGAAAGTATGCGGCTAACGAAATCCATTTGAGAACAATAGAAAAAGGAAAACGAGTCGATCAGTTTGCTCAACGACGCAAACTGACGACGAAAAGAGTAGCGGCAATCCAGCCACAGAGGGACAGACGGCTGATGAAGAAAGAGATTTAAAAGACGGATGCAGATTGAAGATCGTTTCTGTGCCGCAACAATTGCCGCTTTTCATTGCGACAATTTCTTAATCAAGTTGTCATCGAATAGCTTAAAAAGCAGCAATTTGAGGAGCGCGCGCAACGAGGCTTTGAACCTCTTCGTCCTTTGTAGATCCCATCGTCTTTGTTCGACTTTTCATTCGAATCTTTGCCGAAATTTTCGAATATATTTGCATTTCAAACTACTCTTTTAACTTTCGCTGTTCCTCGAGGTAAGGAAGTCTTTTTTTCCTTCTTTTTTTTCTGTCCCGTTATTTTTATTTCCGAATTTGTTATTTGAAGCACCTTTGAATTTCTAAATTTCCGAGTGCTTGAACGTTTTTTTCAACTTTCCAATATCCTCAGTCTCGCGTTCGAGTTCAATCCCGTAATTGTTGGCGGACAAGCAAACGTAAATGAAACGGTCTAAATGTGGTTGGCGAACAGAGAGACACTCGACTCGAGAAATGAAAAAGAGCCGAAGGATCGGTTGATCGCAAAGATTAAAGCTTTATCGAGATCGGGAACCGAGCTCCGCCTTAATTCCACCCCGGAACCCGTAATTTTCATTACCGACGCCACTTGTTATTAAGCGATTTTGCAACAAATTCGCGGTTGTACGACATTGTGTAATTTAACGAAAACATTTGTTCAATACTCTTTCTTTCCTCCCTTTCTGTTATCCAGATATGTATGTACATACGCACGTAACGCTGTGTTATAAATTTCAAGCGTGAAATAAACGACACGTGTAAAAAAAAAAAACAAACAATACACGATAAAATTCGCGCGATGCCTATTCAATAATTTAAAACGGATGCACAATTTCAAATTCAATTTTAAAATTCTCAGTTTCGATTTCGGAGTAATATCGATATGGAAATCGATAGCAAAGGGGCGGGAGGGGCAGTTGCGCGCGCATCGATGCTTGATGCACTGAGTTTATACAGTACAGTACGTCGAACGTACAAAATACAATGCATGCAATATATATGTATAAAATTATAACATAACATTGTCCTTTTTATGCGGTTAATTGTCTTATTCGTTGATTTTTCACTCACCGCATCTTGAAACTGCTCTGACAGGTTCTTTGGTGAAAAACGTCTAAAAAAGTCTCGTTTCTTCTTCACGTACGCACACACACACACACTTCCTTCTCGATAGACTGTTTACGAGTGACGTTTCACGTTTCGTACGTCTGTTACCAAAAAGAAATAACGTTCGTCATCTGATTGTAACACGATGTTTTCCACCATGCAATATCATCGTCATTTTTATCATCGTGCACGTATGTCGCGTATAAACGGAACGAATGCGTCTATACGTGTTTGGTTAACTCGACTTGAACGTCACCGTGTTTGGTATACTTTACACTATACGTTACGATAAATTAGGTTAGGACGTAGAGAAAAGTAGCACAGTACACGATTTACAACGCGGAGCTCCCAAATTTCGTACAATCCCGATCTTTTGCTATTAACTTTACCTGCAATTCGCGCGGACTTGCCCGAAGCGCGTCAAACTGGCGGGTTTGAAGCTGATTTATGACGTCAGCGCTGACCGTTAAAAATTCAGCGTATATCATGAACTACGCTGCGTGCACCGAAAACAAAACTTACCTGAATCGGTACGACAGGATGTGATACGAAAATGGTAAGGGGGTCCTGAGACCCCCAATCGTGGATCGAAAAAATACATTGCATGCGAGATCTATTCATATATGCACCTCATCTGTGGTCACAGCAAACAGATCTGGCAACACTGTCCATATTTTTTGATTTTAATTCTCATCACCAGTAGTGCTGGGATGTAAAACCTGCCTGAATCGGTACGACAGAATGTGACACGAAAATGATAAGGGGATCCTAGGACCCCGAAATTGCAGGATAAAAAAATATATTGAATGTTTTGTGTATTTACATACCTTGTCTCTGCGATAGACAACACAGATCCAAATATACTGAATGACTTTGCATTTCAATGATTTTTTGCAAAGTCGGTATTTCAGAACGCGTGACGCAGTCCCGTAAGATAGCTTTTCGTGTGAACGCAGATGTCACTGTTCAACTATTAAACATGAGATAGTGTATATAAAACTCTCATTACGAATTTTACTATGGGAAGACGATAAGTAAGGAACGCTTGATAATTGTTTTAATCATACAACTTTCCACAGCTTATACGCGATTATCGATCTCGAATCCTTTTTATAACCCTAACGTTGTAAGGAACGACGAATAAATTTTATATTAATTTTTATGTAACGTTAACAGATGCACCGGATGTGACAGGCAGCGTAATAACCCTTAAGGTTAAGTGACATTACGCTTTTTAATATATTTGATTGTTTTTTTTAAATCGGCAAACAATTTTGGAACGATGCCAACACCAAATTCCATAAGCGTAGCCGTAATATGTTCCAGCAATATGAATAGAAGCATGGAAGCTCATGCCTTCTTGAGGTAATCAATCCTAATAGTAACCAAATTGTTAAGTACATAAGATATTGAACAAATGGATATTCCTGCTTCTTCTGTTTCAGTAAAAAGGGATTCAACGTAAAATCTTTCGGAACTGGTGATAAAGTTAAGCTTCCCGGAAATGCACCTGATCGTCCAAACATATATGACTTTGGAACTTCGTATGACGAAATATATAATGATCTTTTATCAAAAGACAAGCAATAGTATCCTATGTATTAAATAAATGAGTGAATATCTTCTCTTCTTTTTTTAGAACGTTTGCGAGAAGTTTGCTAATTTTGGGACAAGATAATTATTTTTTTACATTTTTATTCTTTCACGTTATTATCTCTTTGATAAGTACAATAAAGCTCATGAAATAATTGAAACTAAAATTCCTTAACCACGACATTAGTTATACGCAAAACGGTTTATTACACATGTTAGATAGAAACCGTAGAATAAAGCCCAAACCAGAACGATTTCAGTTATCAAAGGACAAATTCGATATTTTAATCACTTGCGAAGAACGTGTTTATGATCAAGTAATCGAATGTATGGAATCTAGAACTCAGGAGGATAGTCAACCAGTACATTTGATTAACATTGACATCCAGGATAATCACGAAGAAGCTACAGTCGGATCATTTCTCATTTGTGAATTAGTCACTGTGGTAATTTCAGATTTCGTTTAAGTCATTGTTACATTCCTTTGTAATTATTTCTAATCAAGAAATATATTTTTTTCAGCTAGCAAACAGCGAGGACTTAGATAACGATATAGACGAACTACTTCACGAATTTGAGTCCAAATTTGCAAGAACAATTTTGCATACGGTACTGTTTTATTAAACAGCATGCTGCATACCAAGAACTTGGTGTTCATCAACGACTTTAGTTATAAAAGCAGACTAAATTATACATTATAAATGTACCACCACATTCTCTGAGTCAGATCATGTGGAGCGAATTCCATTTTTTCGCAACAAGTAAAAATTCGATCCGCGCTTCCTATTTAACGAAATACTGCTTTCCACGGAGATCGTTTTAGAAACCTGCCATACTATATCTGTAATTCATGGCGAGATATACAGAAGTAAAATTACTGGAGTCGTTCCGATTTTCGAAACACTAGTATTAGAGGGATTGAAAAAGATTGAAAAGTAAAGAATACAAATTATGAAATATTTTAATTTTATAATATATACACATATAAGTACAACAGCAAACTATTCTTATATGCGTATGTATTTCATTGTTAGAATATTTGTGGTACATAGAATTGATATGAGTCTCTGATGCGTTTATAAATTCAGAGGCTTGTATATTACGAAATATTACGATTCGCTGTTATATAGCGAAAAGGCCTTCAATTCTCGTAATACATTATAAATATTCGTAAAATCAATGTTGATCAAGATGGGCGTACAATCTTCTCGTTTTTTCACGTTTCTTTTTATTTGAATGTTTATTGATCATTTTCCACGGCTTTTCTTCAAGCAACAAATTTTGTGTGGAACCAGTCACTGATTCAATATTGCTGAAAAAATTATTACGATAATTACCGAAAATATTTTAGAAACAAAATTCGTATACACGCTCTATTACTTATTATTATATACGAACAATTATTGTCAAAAATTATACAAGGATGACTTTATCAAATAATAAATATACAATAATGTTACGTACTTTGAATCAGCTCGATATGAGCCATGCATTTTTCCAATTACTCCTTTTACATGTATATTTGAAGTATTATTTTGAAAAAATACTTTATCTAAATCTTCAGATGTAATTTTATTTCCCTTATTCACACGCACTGTTCTAGGCGGCAAATGCTTATTCACGCAAATTATTCTTCTTCGCGGAGGGAACGTATGAAAATTTTCCTGTTCTATAGTTGGTGGTGCAACACAGTACAACAATCTACCATTTACAAAATCTTTTAAAAGATATCGCGCTGAGCGTGGATTGTCTGGTTGTCCATTTTGTGTCATAAAACCTCTGCTATCTATAAGAAAAAAAAGAAAAAGAATAGAAAATAAATCACAAAACTTATACAAACTATCATGTACTCTTATATAAGGAATACACGAGTACATACATCCATAGGCATTTAAAATTTCCTCTGCCGTTGGTGGACGATTAGAATCTTCTCCTTCTGGCGGTGGAGGTATCATGATTCCATAAAGATCTTCTATAACATGTCTTGGTATTAAAGTACCTAATAATGTAATTGGAGGTACATGATCCCTCATTTGGTCAATTGGAAGTACACCATTTAATATCATTTCTGATTTTGTACAAACGAAACTAGGCATTACTAATCCAGGGCAGTCACACAGAAGTAAATCCTTCCCCAAGAACAGTGTTTGAAAATGTTTTGTTTTACCTGGTGTAGCAGACACCGATACTTTTTTATCCAACAATAAGGCATTTATTGTGGAACTTTTACCTACATTTGGATAGCCTACTAAACCAATTGTTGTGATTCCTTTCATAAACGTTTCACCCTTGTAAATTGTTTTAAAAAATGATACTAACTCATTTCTGCTTAACAATTCTGATGAATTCCTTATCTTATTATTGTCTTCTGTACTTTTCTCACCTAATTTCTCTACTGAATTTTCTAATTCATTTAAATTACATTCACTAGATTTCTTAGAGCTTATTTCCTTTACATTTTCAATTATATTATTACTACCATCATCTGCACTTTCATATTCACTTTCTGAAGCAAAATCTGAAGTGTATGAAGATACATCACTATCATTATCCTCTGTTTCACTATCCTGTTTGTCTTCAGAATCTTCTTCCTCTATTATATCTTGCATCTTTTCACTCTCAGCTGTCAATATTGCAGAGAAGAATGCAACCGTCAAATTGATGTCTGTAAAATATTTTGTCCATACTTGTCGTTGTTCCTCCGTTAAAAAGTCTGCTTTATTTATCAGTATGACATTCATCTTTCTGGGATCTACTTCTTTAACATACACCTCCAAATCCTCACAGTAAAAGAGCAACGGATTTCTCGCATCGACTATCTGTACAATAACGTCACTGCGTTCTACTACTCTCCATAACTGCCTCCAAAATTCTAAATTCTTTTCGTAGGGTGTCAACATTAATCCTTCTACCTCTTGCAACGTAGCAAGAGAACGTCTCCACTCTAAGAATTCTTCTCTCTCTTTGTTTTGCAATTCGTGGGCCGTAGTCGAATTGTCCCATTTTGGTCTCCTTGGTATTTTCAAGAGAGCTTTGTTCTTCCGCTGCGACTCCAATACTTTTGCTTTCTCGTCCTTCGAGAGTAATCCGATGCCGCTCTTTGGATTAACGAACTGGACGTTTAATTTCTCTGCATGAAACTCGGTCCCTGCTAATTCCGCAGTGGAGAGGAATTCTTGAAAGGAACTTTCTTCCGTAACAGATTGAAGATTAAGACGTCCCCAGTCGTAACCATCGTTTAACTCGGCAGTATGAAGCTAATTAAAAAAAAAATACATTGTCAAAGGTTATTCTTTCTCGTATGCGACGAAGTGAATAGGTTATGAATAACTACTTTACCATAGACGAATTAACATTTCTCTTATTTCTTGACGAGTTGAAACGATCCTTGATCAAAGCTTTTCCCAAATTACTGCCTCCTATTTTCCCTTTTTTGCCCATTGTCAGTTTTATGCAACTTTAAGGAATCATCAACACGAGGTTAGTCGTTGCTCAACATAGAGTTGTCAAACGTCGAAAGTAAAGCGATGGCATGAACGAAACATCAAGAATTAGATACAATACATGTATGTTAATCAGATTAACATCATAAGAATTCTGTATTCAAAGAAACAAAAAATCTTTCAAATGTAACTCGATGCACGATAGAATTAGAATATATATTTATGCATCATACATTTAAACTATATTTGTATGTGTATATATATGTATATATATCTTTAAATTAAACCTAATGTGTATCTATAAATCAAATCTGGGACAGAGTTTCGACCAAATCGAACATTTGCATCTTAATTCATTTTTATTAATAATTGATAGGTAAACTGTTCTGGTTCACAGTCCTCTCGACGACCAGCAACAATTATGAAACGTTCAACATGCTTCACATGCTTCTCTATTCTACTCCAGCGCGCTCAATTCTCGAAATCTCTCGGAACAAGAAAAATTCTTTCGCAAGGCAGCTTGTGAACAGTTGTTTTTCCTTTTTTTTTTTTTTTTTAAGTCCATTTTCCTTTTTTTTTTTCTTTCCTTTTCAAATCGAAATTACATCGGTGTATTATTGATTATACTTTATATATTACAATATCCGCGACTTTACATAGATTCGCCACGCTTGGATACTATACGCGTATCACGAGCCGGAGATAAGAGAGGTCGCAGTTGCATTCGACACGAATTCATTCGCATTATTTAGAAATCTAGCCATCTGTAGTATCGATAATCAGTCGCTTTTTCTGTGGGAGGGGGTAGAAGAGGAGGGAGGGGAACGGACGTTGTTCTCTCACCAAATGAAGTCCCATCGGAGAAAAGAAAATATATACTTTCATCCAAGCACGCTATATTTTCGAACGCTCGTCTTCGAACTTCTTCCTTCTAACGCTGAGTATAAAATGGCTCGCAACGTTTCCGACACGGGGATCGTTATTTTACACTCGCAATGCTTTCACAGGTTACCACCATCTTACGTGGAATTTGTTATCGATCAACTGTACAATCCAGCATGGGTAGAACTGGCATGGACGAACGGCAGTATGTTAACGTACACATAACATACAAACACTTCCGTTCCGGATAATTACTTCTTAATAATTATCTCTTCCTCGAATTCCTCGTGGTTGATCGCCGTCGCGTCCCCTGCCGCGGTTGTTGTACCCGGTTCTTCCCATTCTTCCCATGTTATTGTCGTTGGGGCCTCGGTTCATGCCGCGATTAGGACCAAGTTTATTTCCGAAATTACCAAAGTTCGAGTTGAAATTATTCGGCGGATTCTGGCCGGGGTTTTGACCACGGAAACCGGGGCCAAAACCCGGCCGGTCGAAGTTTGGCGGGCCAGAGTTTGGACCGCGAAAATTCGGCAGACCTTGAAAGTTGTTGCCGAATGGTCCTTGGTTTGGTCCGAACGGAGGCAACGGGCTCGGTCTGAAATGTTGATTGGGCCCGAAGTTGCCATTCGGCGGTCTGAAGTTAGGGCCGAAGTTGCCGGGTGGCGGCCCATTAGGGCCAAAGCCGGGATGCATGTTAGGATGGTGCATCATATGCATGGGAGCGTCAATTCCTTGCATACCAGGATGCAACGGTTTATTCTGCATAGGATGCTGAGACATGTTTGGATGTGGCACTAAACTTGGAATCGGGGGGGTCATGTTAGGATTAATATTCTGCATATTATGGTGGCTCGACATGTGAGATATGCTGTTGCCTAAATGAGGTATGCTGTTACTTATGCCAGAGACTATGCCCAATGGCATGTTGTCGCGTTTGTCAAAATTCCCTGAAAAACCACTGTCTCCTTTTCTGGAGCCATCGTTCATCGACTTCTCGTCGTCCCACCGCGAATTACCATCCCGCTCCCTATCCTCGTAAACGTCGTTGTCCAAAGGCTTCTTCAAAGAAAATCCGTGTGGACCTCTAAAATCCTTATCCGCGTAATTACTTCTTACGTCGTAATCGGAACGCGAACTAGGCCTTCCCGGTCCGCTGGATATGTTAAACCGTAAGTCCTCATCGCGACTCGCATTTCGGGTGTTTTCACCGTGAGGAAGCTTCCTGAGATCTTCGTCGTGTCCACTGTGAAAAGAGTTGCTCTCGTTGGAGTTTTGATTCGATTTCGTTCCGGTATACCTCAAATCGGTATCGCTCGATTGCGAGTCCTCCGTCATCACTCCACCAAAGACCGGTTGGTGAATCTTCGACGTTCTATCACTGGCTCCACCGTCGCTCCAGCCGATCAGCTGATCAAATTTCCGCTTTCCACCGCGGTTCAGCGCTTTCAGCAGTTCAGGATTCTGTGCAAACTTAGAACTGGGCAAAGGCGGAGGAAGTTCGATATCGGGGACTTTGGAATAATCGATTTCGCCGTCGTCTTGCAAATATTCTTCAGAATCGTCCATGTTATCCGGTGGACCCACAACGTCGCGTAACTCCTCTATTTCTCCAGAGAATACTAGTTTATTTATGGCATCGTTCCCTTTGCTGATTGCTTCTGCTAACTTCGAGCCAGCTGCAACATTAGCAACGATTTCAATAGTTTTGCAATTTTATTTGAAATTACGATACCGAATGTTTCTATTAACACTAAGAAATACTTACGTTCGACAGGAATCATTTTTCCGTATAGTATAATACCATTAGGCGTCACTTCATTCAATGGTACTGCTCCTGGTGTGGTTTCAATCAATTGATTCACAAATGCATTTAATGCTTCTACCTGCTCCATATCCTCAGCCTCCATCTCGTTCCATTGAGCTTGAAAATTCCTTGGAATCGGTTTGCTATATGGGACTTTTTTATTAGCAAATTTCTTTCCTTCATCGACTGCATGATCCAAATCCAAACCAGGAATACCCCCACTTTTATCTTCTGGTTCGCCATCGGCATTGATTCTGTCTTCTGGTCCCATACCAGGTATTACAGCTGCTTCATCAGCTATAAAATAATCAAAACAATAGTACAAGATCCAATTTCCTGAACATTAAATTATTACATAAATTTGTCCCGCCGTTTCATTCGTATAAGTAGAAAATTTACTCCATTGGAAATACAATTTATGGACTTAATACTAATAACAATATTCTTATTGTTGCGTACCAATTTCATGGTCATCGACACCAGCCGATCCTGCTGGCAAGGTATTGAGATTATACTTGTCCCTCATTAAATCACCAGGTCTGTTCCGCGTCCAAAACTTTGAAGTGTGATCGTTGCTACCGGAACACAAAATATGTCCTAACGGATGCCAAGCTAATGTCCAGACTATACTGTCGTGAGCTTGTTCAATTGCGCCCACTTCCTTGTCAGCTCTAAAAATTAATTATGATATGAACAACGTAATTATAAATAAAAAATAATATTACAAAAGGAAGAGGAAAGTTGGTGAAGCATACCCAACGTGCCAGAATAAAATAGCTCCGTCACTACCGCCGCTACAAAATAAACCCTCGTGACTTGGATGCCATGCGACGCTAGAAGCTTCTTTTTTGTGACCACGAAATGTTTGAACTTCTTGACTTAAATTTCGAAGATCAAACAACTTGAGCAAATGGTCCCGTGATGCGGTTACTAGCCAATTTCCATTTTCGTTCCATTTAACATCCATAACTGTCGACTTATGTGCATGTAACGTTGCAAGAGACTGACCAGTTTTTGGATCCCATAATTTCACTGGTTGCTGATTGTCTTTGCTTCCAGAGATGACTAGACTTTTTTGTGGATGCCAGTGTACACACTTCACATCAGCCCCATGACCTAAACAATAATTAGATGAATTTCAAATTTATTACAGTTTGGTACCAATAGTGATACATTAGTTACTTGTTGAAGCTATGAGTAATAAATAAAAAAATAAATAAAAATACTCTTATTCCAATGTTATATAATAGATAATGTACCCCTGAGAATTCGTTCTTCATGACATCGAAGAAAGTCCCAAATTCTGACTGTTCCATCATCACTGCATGTTGCCAATTTGTGATCCGTTGGACTGAAACTACCCACCCAAAAAACAAGTGTTATACTCAAACAATACGCTGTTACATATTTATAGAGTGATTCTTTATTTGCAAATGCTCACAATGAGAATTTTTTGAATGAAACAAGTACCACAACATCATAAGTCGTATAATACACATTTTGCATTTATTATTTCATGTAGGCACATGTATAAAACATTAGATAATAAAATAGTAATATAGTATGATGAAAGATTGATTACACATTAAGCTTTATTAACTTTATTGAAGTTCTATCTTTGTACAAATGCAATATATTCAAAGTGGAAGGAGATAGAATATGAAAAGTTTATTATTATTCAATAGAACACCTCAAACATATGGTACACCTTACGGACATTATTATGATATGACATCAAAATATGATCGTTAAAAATTGAAGTTAAAGCATATAATAGCTTACATTTATTACTGATTTGTCATTTTGTTTATTAAATAAATACTACACATGCAATATATATGTACATGTTTAAATATATACACAAATGTATGACCAAGCAAAGAATATTATAAATATTTCTTTTCTTTTTATAGTACCATCTGCTAAATAAATTATGTATTTGTATATCTACACATGCATCCTTAATGAATCCTAAATATATCATGTAGAAATTGAAATCAACTAACGAGCCTGTAAAGAATAATTTTCAAAAAAAAATTACTTAAATGAAATGCATAACAAGCTACTATCTATTATATGATTGCTAATATTCTCTTCATGTATGAAATTTTCTAAGTTAAATATACATTATATATGTGTGAAAGATATGTATGACAACGCGTAAAAATACATGGACAAATTGGGTCAGCTTCAAAAATTATTCACATATCAATAATGTAGTCTAAGAACACGCGTAGCGGACTGTTACTTTGAATTCGTCTCGAGGAATAGACAGACATCAGTAATAAAAGGAAGAACTATGTGTAAATATTGTAAATAAACAAAAAACCATCTTCGACAGTCATATCTGGCACTCAAACAAAATTCATTGCTGATCAAGCAACAAACTTTTCCATTGTCATGAAAGTAGAATCTCTTTTTGATGCCACATGACTACCGAGTGATATACCAAGAGTAATATTTTTTCAAAAGTTCAACATTTATTGCACAAAAAAAATGTCCGAAGTGTACATGAAATTCGTTATATCTCTCTGTTACTCTCTCTCTCTCTCTCATCTGCAAAAGGGCACAAGTGATACAGACCAAAAGAAAATACTTTATTTTCATTTTCAGAGACATATCGTACTGTAACTGTCTTTATTTAACTTTATTGAAAACTTGGATGATGTAAAGAAGGACACAGGATATTTATTTTTATTATAATTCCATGGGAATCTCGACTAGGTATTGCTGTATATTTCTTGTTTGTTTATTCTTCATTCTAAATATACACATCTTGCCCAATGATCTGACCATATAAATTCCATAAACTATGAGCCATAAGGACCTAATTTCTTTTTTCCTACAATTTATTTTGTTTTTTTTTCAAACCTTACTACGTAAAAATAATAAGTTTATACTATCGTAATCTGGTGGACCATGTAGATTCATTTAGGTCCCTAAGACTCTATGAATACAGATGACAAGTTTCATGTTAATATACACGTACAATATATTTAGCAGAGAAATTTACACTATCCTTGCTGATCAACCTTGAATTATTACGATTCACGAAAATGTAAAATGTTATCACAGTTTTGAGAAACTATTGGTTATTTAACTTTAATAAAAAGTTTAATCAAGCAAAAACTGCAGCTACTCGTGATTGTATTTGTAATGGTATTAAAGCACATCAAATCTTTTCTTTTTTAATATAAAGCCTAGTTAAATTTGACAATTAAATATCAAAATTAAATGTAATAAGAAAACTTTAATAAAAGAAAAAAATCAATTTATAGCAATGTGAATATCGCCATAGGGAATGTATTTTCATCAAAGATGAAATATCTCTTATACAAGATATCAAATATCAGTAAATCTTTCAAGTACAATTTATAAAAAATTCTAAAAATCACCTGTGTACCCATACAAGAATTAATGTTTTGAAAACAAAAGTGTTGTAAAACCAGAAAAGGAAGAGAATGAGAGTCATGTCCAATATCTTAACTACAGCAAGGATGGACGGATCATCGATAACAGTGGCGCAAGAGACGTAAGGACTAGTGTGGTGGATGGTATACCTGAGTCCTCTAATCGCTTCTTTGTGCGCCTGAAACATCTTGACGTTGTTCATATTGCTCTGCCAATACTTCACATAGCCTGCATGATCTCCCGTGACCATCCAACTCTCATTGTGTGACCACACCATTGTTCTCACTGGACTATCATGTGCCTAAACAGACAAAAACCATATGTTTGATTAATGTATCTGAAACTTATGTACATTCTAAACAGAAATTGACACAACGGAAATCTAAATTTTTAATTTTTGGAAATTTGGTTCAGAGTTTCTTATTTATACATATCATTTTTCATTGAATTCACAAAATCATAAATTGATAATAAAACAATACTACTTGATCATTTAACAATACTGCAAAGTCATAATAGGTGCAAAATGATATTAAATAACATTCAAATACCATAAAAAGTAAAAAATACCTGCAGAATAGTTTCAAAATTAAAGGTAAGACCATTCCATAAGGTGAATTCTCCACTGGATGCACCAGTGACAAGACGCCTTCCCTCTGGTGTCCAAGCCATACAAAATATAGGACAACGCATTTTATTTGTTGCAGTCTTTACAAATCTTGTAGTAACTGCATTTATTGGATTATCAACATAACTGGGTGGTGGAAGTAGATCAGGATAATACATCACATCTGGTTGAAGGGCACGTCTATCTCTATAATCTCTCTGCCATACTCGATTCTACATACAAAATAGACAGTATTATTATTCATTGCTAGACTTACGAAATTCCATAAATCAAACTAAAGATCCTACCTCCAAGCTTTTTATAATAGCAGAATTATAGTCCACAGTTTTGCGCATAACAGATTTTCTAAGTCTTTTCCCATCAAATTCATCTTGTAGTGTATCTTGACCAGCCGCAACAATTTTGGGTGCGTGATAAGGTCTGAATGGTTTAAAGAAACCCCTTGCTCCATCTCTGTGGTTGGTGTATCGATGTTGGTAACTTCCAGATGTGTTTATGGTAGTTAAGTTGGGCGGTGGAGCTGACAAATTTGGAGTAGTAGGAGGTGGCACAGACATATTAGGTAAACTTATGGCTGGCGGAGGATTTGCAAATTGAGTATTTGCAGACATAACAGCAGTTGTTAATTCTGTAAACAAACACAAAATACATTTCTTATTACAAAATTCTTTATACAAAATAGCTGTGACAATATTTACTCTTTGTTAATGTTATATGTGACAGATTTCCAAGTTATATCTTCAATTCACATATGGCATGCAATAGCCTGTTAGATTATCTAACAAGTGAATTTTGACTTGACTGTTTGCACAATTTATCGCATTAAGAGAAGAAGACTGGGTAAATTTCAATAAATCAACAATAATTTTTCGCAATATGTGAAAATGTCACTCGAATTCCTTCTAACAAAGATATTCTTTTGCTTTTACTGTTAAAAGTTCGAAATTCCTCTCCAATGATATAGCACGGTAGTTAAGTATATAATAAACAGGTACAAAACCTATTTCTATCAGCAACGAAATGTTAATAAAGGTTATACGAATTATGTTCCGGGAGGGTGCGATGAATTCAACAACAATTACTGAAAACCCTCGGTTTTTCTAACGGGAAGCGAAGACTTATTTACATTAACATTGATAAACAACCTGCTCATTAATTGTGAACAAATATTCCTCGATGATGTTGCACTGCAAAACGCTTGTCACATCTCCTGAACGTGCGTGGACCGAGCGAGTGGCGGCAGCTCAGCCCGCCACCGCCAGATGTCTAACAACTATGTCGCTAGTAGTCACTCCAGTTTCTCTTTCTACACGCTCTAACGTCCGGTGCAGCTAGAGCCAGCAGTGGTCGCCAACAGAAGTTCTACTGATGAGTCTGGCTGGGTGGTTCCGCAATGAAACACACCTTTCTTTTCCGTTCCATTCTTCCTCTTTGTTTCGCTAATTATCGCCACGTGCCCACGTCTTTGTACAACTGCGCAAATGAAGGAGCAAGCCAAAATCGAAAGATTCAATCGTTTCTTCTCGCGTTTTTTTTTTCCTTTTCTTTTCTTTGGATTTACGATATTTACACGATGTCACTTGTTTCCACCATTCATATAAAAAGAAAAAAATATTTTCCAAGTAATAAAATGAAGCACACGAAAGTATTATTTGCGTTGTTACGTCGGTGAGATACTGGCAAGAACTTCGCGTTTTACTTTTGTGCGAATCGAAACACAACGGGCAGACAGTATGAAAATTGTGTATCCCCTATGGACGCCATTACTCTTTCAGACGATGACATCCGTTTCATTCGCATCCACTTCCGACAGTGGCTTCGGTAAATAAATTGCGGCAATATACATATACTGACAGCACCCTGCACGTGGAATAAATGGAAGTACACACGCATTAACTCAACGTCCTTTTTTTTTTTTTTTTTTTTTACAACGGAATGCGAATTTTTAATTTCAAAAATTAATAGGGAATTTTAAAATTTTCAACTTTAAAAATCCTAGGAATTTAATATACAAGAAATATTATACTTGATGTGACGTTCGGATTTACTACTTTCTATTTTGTATTCATTACAATTGTCATTAAAAATAAAATTCTTACGATAACGTTTATTTAATCCTGTAAGAATTAGTATTATTTTCGAGGGAAGGTCACCTTTATTGAATCTAGCATTTTTAGTTTATTTATTAAAAATATTTCGCAATAACTAATAATACACTAAACGTTCGAAATTTTATTGGTGAATTTTAACTTTAAAATTACAAAAACACGAGGTAAATTCGTTAATTAATTCTAAATTTACTGATAGATGTCGCACGAAACAGTGATTAGAACTTTTCGAAGAACATCCAATCAAAACAACACAAGTCGTGTAAAATTTGTAATAGAAGATATAACAAGAAAGTATAAATCATGGATAAATGTACCATAATCAAGCTTCCTCATCATCTACAACAAAAACTATGTCTTACACGACCATTATACAGACAAGGGAAAAAATTAACGTCTGTGAAGGTAGCAAATTTGTATCCTATCCTTCGCAAAAATTATGCTTAATGAAATGATATTTTAAGTTATTTTCTTATATTACTTTAATATGGTGTAATATAAATTGACAATATTTTTACACACAACATGGTGTAATGTATTTTTTCAAAAACCGTTTAATGAATGCCTTCAAATTACAACAAATTGAAATTTATAAATAATTTTATTTGAAACAGTTCATTTTGTAGTTCCCTATTATTTTTGTTTTTTCTTCACAATATTTCCTTGACACGCCAGCTCTATGTAACAGGTTTATACAGTAAATGATGAATCGAAACATTTGATGATTTGTGGAGTGCCTAAACTCCAATTAGGTGAAGAAGTGAGAAAACTTGTTGAACCTTATGGTACTATTAAAAAAATATACATAGTACCTGATTATCCTACAGAAGAATTTACAGAAACGTATTACGTGCAATATGTTCATATACAAAGTGCAAGGTTTTATATCCTTTTATATTTTACTAATATGATCTTATGCAACTGAATTTTTCTAATAAGATAACGTTTCACATTGTACATCATATAGAGTAGCAAAGCGATATGTTGATCGTAAAAATTTTTATGGTGGTTCATTGCATGTTTTTTATGTACCTGAACTTGAAAGTATCTCAGACACCAAAGAGAAGCTTTTACAACGTCAAAAAGAAGTAGCTATACGTATAAAGAAGAATCAGAAAGATATGTTGAATCCCAATGTTGATCAATTTCTTCCAAAGTATGTAAACAAATTAGTGCCTGGTAATATAAAAGATTTGACTTGTTACATTACAACTAAATAACAAATTTCAGAGAACAGTATAACAGAAGAAAAAAAACTCCTGCTTTACCATTGACAGAGGAGCGACTGCATCAACAGTATCCTGGAGAAACATTAGTTTCTATTTATGATGGTATACCACAAAGTTTAGATCCAAGAACAGTATGTGAACCTAGTTTACCATCAACCTCATCCAAATATGAAAAAAACGCTGGGTCAATTTTGTCACAAACTGCATGTCATTTAACTGGAGCTAATATTCATGCAAGCAACTCTCAAAGAACCACATCGAAATCAGATTCTGTGAGAAACAAAAGAAAAAATTACAAAGGACAGTCTATCAATACTAATGTTAAAGTTAGAATTGTCAGGCCACAAATTGTTGATACAAGTACTATAGTGAAACGAGATACCTCAAATAAGAATGTATTTTCTAGTCAAAAAAAGGTACAAAATAATATAACTATTAAGTTAATACCAAGAAATGATAATGAAAAAAAAAGGATTGTAATAAAAAATCCAAGGTACAGTGCATATTTGATTTTATGTTAAATGTACTTTCATAATAAATTATAATTATTATATTATTATTTTTAGCGTATCTCAGTTGATACAACCAAGTGAAAACTTACAATCGTCAATTTATAAAGCCAAGTCACAAATACGAGCAGCTATGCAAATGAATAATAAGGAAAACCCATAACTTTCTATGAAATGTGTTCCGGTGCTACTCAGGAAACAGCCAGGAAGTGGATAACTGATCGCTAGTACCATCATCAACGCTAGAAAGAGTAGGGAAAATCTTCCTGGTAGAGGGCAAAACCAAGAGTTTGTCAAGAATCTCTTGCCATAACATTGTATGAAAACAAATAATAAGAAAACATTGTAAGAAAAATTTTATTGGAAAGATTATTTATTCTATATTAAATAAATACATATTGCAATTGATTTACAATTGTGTGTATAATTAATTTTTACAATTATTTGAGTTTTTTAAAAAGATATTTGTAAAAAATGCAAACTATATCTAAATTTTTTATATTATAAAAATAATTCTAAATAATAACTGTAGAATCTGAATCCCACTGCATATCATTTAATTTCGACTTTGTAATATATCTTTTGTGTGGTGAGGTATTTTTTTGCGAAACTTTTGTGACAGTACCTTTGTTTTTAAATACTTGTGGTGACTTTGTTAATAATGTTTGCACTTGTTCATTATTTGAACGAATTCCGAGTGGTGTTCGACCCTAAAAATAAAATATAAACAATTTGCAATAAAGTATAAGTATTTTCATTTCTGTAGAAATAATTGTTAATTCATTAAATACCTTTGCACTTCTATTTTTATCACTTGGATTAAAAAATTTGTTTTCATCTGTTGTAATTTTGATGTCTGATTTAAGGCTTTTCTTCTTTTTTCTTACTGGATCGATTTTTGCCTTTTCGTTTTTTGAATTAGCTAATTCTATTATGCTATCATTATCAAATGTTATAATTACTTCTTCTTTAAGTGCTTGCGGTATCTTCTCTTCAATAATTTGTGCATTATCCGAGTCATTTGTTCTAATTTCTAATTTTTGAGGTTGATCCAATACTGATGGATCTTTCCACACTTTAATTGTATCACTTAACATACATTTTGTTTCTATACTTTCATTAACACGTACATCATTGCACTTATCCTGTTCCAAGATTTCTTGAAATTCATTCTGTTCTTCCAATTTTTCCTCTAGTAATATAAATATTTCTTTGTTAGATACAAAAAATCTCCAATTTTAAAGTAACTTTGAGTAACAGTAATTTCTCACCAATTGCTGAAATACACTCAGTTTCAGATGAATAACTAGAACATGATGATTTAGATTCACTGGATTTGTCATCATCATTCTTAATGACCAGGTTTAAAGACTCTGTTGCTGATGTAGCTAAATCAGGCAGAGCTTGTATTTCAGTTACACTGAATTGCGATGACAATTCACAGTATGAAAATTTTTGACAAAACATATCTGTATCATAACTACCATGTCTATGCAAATAATTTTGAGACCTTGCTCTTAAACGTTCTATAGATTTTGGCATTAAAATTGGTGTTCTGTCGAAATCTGCTGCTGGAGATCTGGGATCGAGTCCCAAGATTTTGTAACGTTCCTCCTCTATGTCTGTAATTGTCTTTTTATCATGTAAATTATTAGTTGTCGGTGTTAAAAAAATATCTGCATTTCCTTCCTGAAATAGTCAAGTAAGTTTTACAAATTACATTAAAAAATTGAAATTTCTAAACTATGTGACATAAATAATTTACTACTTTTGGCAGTTGTATTTTTGAAGTGTCCATTATTTTTGGCATGAAAGGTTTCTTCGGAGTTAAGCAAAGCATTATTTTATCCATGTCTGTTTCCAAATATTGTGTAGTTTGTAAATGTCTTGGAATTGCTGATAACCTTTTATTTACTCCAACTGGTGTACTATTCACCTATGGATACACAAACTTTGCATATTATTTACTATTATATAGTTTATAAACATCTGCATTAAATCTATGTTAAAATTACCTCTATTGGTGTTCGAGTTATTCCACTTGTTATTGATCTAGGATCAATAATTAACGTTTTATGAATTATTGGTGGAGTTTGCATGATGTCTTTTTCTACAGTTACTTCATCAATAGGTGATGGATGTTTTATTTCTTCTTTTTCCACTTCATTGTTAGAAATCTCAGTATTGTGAATAAAAAATTTGTTAATATAATTTCCCATTATTGTATCACTGTTTTTTTTTTTCATACACCTAGAATTTTATGAATAAATTATGAATACAGTTATATAATTAGATTTAAATAAACATTCAAATTATCTGTTTAGATATACAATGGGCATTAACATGTGTTAATCAACATTTTAAAAACTGTTTATTGAGAATTTAATGTGCGCTTGATTTAAAACTTGGGTTTACCTTACGATCAAGTTTATTGCTTCTGATTGCTATTTCTACCTGGTAGTCAAATTCTTTAAAACACAGTGAAACTCCGGATCTGTTACAAGTTCAAACCTAAGCGTAGTATGTAATTCATGTTTGAAAATTCAACTAACCGAATGACGAAGTCTTGCCAACTTCTTGATTATCAGTATTGTTGCTTTAAACAAGGATACCAATGCACGAACTCTATTTTGTATATTTTTTTTATATATATTTAAATAATATGTATCCGAAAGCAACAAGCAATGTTGTGATATATTACAATTCCTTTTAATAAATGTGCGAATTTTATATTGAGCACGAAATTTGTTGTAATCATCACAGATCAATGTAACTACATTTATGGCTGTTAACGTGTATGTACGTATTAATGTGTGCGATTCAATGGGATTTATATCGTTTGCTGAACTGCAACTTTAATCACATTGTAAATATGAATTGAAGCAATTAATTATAAATCGTGTATGACAGAATACATAAATGTAAATATGTAGCAAGCTAATGATATTACATCTTTTTTAGGTTACTGGTTTAATAAGACAAATGCCTAAAAGCTAAGATTGTTGACCCTAATTTTGATTATTGTATTTAAAGTCAATAAAGTCTTTCTAAAAAAAAATTCTCATGTCTGAATATGCAAGCATGTCATTCACTCTAAGTCCGGAAGAGAACTGTAAAAATGATATGGTCCAAATGCAGTCTATTAATCTTGTTTGTCCGGTATGTGACGCTGGATACATAAATAAAAAAGAATTTTACGATCATTTAAGTATACATGCTGGGGACGTATTGTTAAAACACGTGGAATGCTTAAAAAATGCAAATAATGAATTAGATAGAGTACCAAGAGTGTCTATCCCGAAAAAGATCGATGAAACTATATTGAGACCTTTCAAGTGCCAGCAATGCAGTTTAACATTTGACAGAGCTTCTCAGTATGACTATCATTATCGCAGTATACATCTTGGTGAAAAATCGCAGCTCTGCGAGATCTGTGGTAAAGGTTTCTTTCGCAAGGCAGATCTGAGAACACATTTAAACATTCATTTAGGCACAAATGTTTGCATTTGCGAGATTTGTGGGAGAAAGTTCAATCACATATCCAATTTAATTAGACACTGCAGAATGCACGCTGGTAGTTACATTTTCTGCAAAATAAAGTAACAAGTAAAAAGCGAAAAATCCAAGTCTGACATTATGAATTTTTAGGAATAAAATTGTATCCATGTTCCATTTGCGGAAAACGTTTTACTCAGATTAGTTCCATTACAAGGCACAAACGTATTCATGAAAGAGCAAAAGATGATGTTAAACTTCATGCGCAAACTAATTCCAACAATTGTAACTTACAGAAAAAAGATTATGCGATATACAAAAATAAGGTGATGAGCAAATGTGGTATTATGTAATATCCTTTGAATATAAATGTATCTTACTGTAAATGTACAGTTTGTTGAAGGTAATGCACCTACTCAGCAAAAGATTGTTAAGAGACAACATTACTGTAAAATTTGTGGTGAAAGTTTCAATTTCATCTTTCTCTTAAGGGAGCATGAAAAATCCCATTTGCAAATTTTGGAATGCAAAGACCATGAGGTGGTAAGAATTTTGAAAGTAATATTCAAGAACTATATGTTTTTGACCTATTTCTTTCATTTAGAATTTTCAGAAAGCTACAGAACTGAAAGAACAAACACAGCATATTAATAATTTTGATTTTCTTGAAAATGAAACAGATATGAAAAAAGCTTTGCCATTGGATGCAATTATTTATATCACGTCGGAACAGGTAAATATTTTACTGTTTTTAATGTCATTTATCATTTCAAAAATATTTCTTATATGTAATTGATTTTTTGTATGGAAAAAGTTGAAGAAGATCAATTTGGAAAACATCGAAGATAATAGAAATCATGTTTCACAAGAAGATCTGTGTGAAACAAAAATTTTAGAAGATGAAGAATTAAACGTTTCAGAGAAGATGGCATTTAACAGTGAACAAACTCAACTCGTTCATGATAATCCACTTTTATTATGTAAATCTAACGATTCCGTAGAAAGTGAAAATGTAGGATATGTTTGTCCATTAGATGAGAATATTCTTAAAAATAAATTGTGCGTCCAAACGTGCGAGACGGATTTAGAAAAATCCGAAACAATATCGAATTACAACACCCTAATGAATACTCCTCTGAATGTTGCTGATTTGTTTCAAAAAATAGATCTGTCAGAATCTACTAGTAACGAACATCTTAATTCCGATCCAAGTATACATAAAAATGAAGAAACTTTAGTACAAAATGAAAAAATATCCGATGATTTGAGCGACATAAATAATATCGTGAATCACGATGAACCAATGTTGCGTTTAGTACAAACAGAAACAGGGGAACAATTTTATGAATTTCTAATTAACAATTTAGTTGAAAAGTTGCCGAATTCACAAATTACTGAATCTACGAAAAGTTCTGAGAGCAAAGACGATAGTACAAATATGAACGAAGAAAATCACGAAGGGCAGAGTATACGAGATGACATACATAACGATTTAAATTATTCGCAATATGAACTGCAAGGTGAAGAAAAAAACTTTACAAATCAGATTCTATTAGACACACAAAGTGATTTCGATAAATATGTCGAATCAAATTTCGAGGTATTCGAAAGATTAAGTTACGATGACAGCCCCGAGCGATTTCTTGAATTTGTTGAATCCGGACTTGAGAATCAAAGCTCGAAGATTTCAGACTACAGCAAAGAGAGTGACGAATTCTTACAGTTTCAGAATTTTACCGAAATTGATACTGTAGAACCAAATGAGAAAGATAGTATTATTAATGACAATAATAGTAATAATCAAATTATCGAGATAGATGAGAAACAAAAGCAGAAAGATGAAGATGTGACGAATAGTAATGAAAAACTGGAGGATGAACAAGACTCGAAGAAGTCGAAAACATTCTTGATAAAGTTTCAATGTACAGTATGCGAAAAATCATTTTCAACTAGTTACAATTACAAGCAGCACATAGGTACGCACTTCGCGGATCAGCAAAAATTTCATTGTAAAGACTGTAAGTTGTCCTTCGCTTGGAAATCAACGTTAAACAAACACATTGCAAATAATCATAGACCAGATGGTCCACAGAAGTTTGCATGTGATATATGTAACAAAATTTATAATACCTCCTCGCAAGTAAATGTGAGTATCTTAAAGGATATCTTCTTTTGATTATTAAACTCTACTAATGTTACGAATGTTAAATGACAACGGTAGTTATTTTGATACAGGAGCACGTGAAGCGAGATCATCTGAAACAGCGGAACCATGTTTGCTCTCAGTGCGGCAAATCATTTTTTAAAAAGTACGATTTGAAAATACACAATAGAATTCATACCGACGAACGGCCGTACGTCTGTCGCGCTTGCGGGAAAAGATTCCATCACAGAAGTCACATTATTCGTCACGAGCGCATACATTTCTAGGTTCTAAGGGCGTATCTATAAGTTCACACTTTATTTCAGTTCGAGGCATAGGGAAGCGTAGGGAACAAATTATAAAAAAAAAAAAAAAAAAAAAGAATCACAATTATGATTACCTTACAATAGAATAATTACAATTATATAATCGAAATTAATTTCTATTAATAATTTTAATAGAAATTAACAACGATGCTGTTCTATTACATGATTTACGTTATGTATTGAACGGCGCAACGGCAATTAATACGTGTTACAAAGCATTTAAAATACGTTTTTGTAAATGATTATTTTTTAATAAAACAGAAAACGCTAACGCTTCATTTCCTCATTTCCTTTTCTTGCTATTTACATTAAAATGTAGATCAAGTAGAAAACTTTGAAGAAACTGATTTGTATTCTTATTCGTTGTACTTTCATAGATGGATTGTGATGATTTTTGAGTCAGTACGTAAGCATTTACCTACACATGTGCAATGAGCAACTCTGATTTCAACTTCAACATGGTCGACGTGTGCGACGACGTGGTGAATATCATGGAAAATCTGAGTGTTAAGGAGGATAAGGCACGAATACAATTTATATTTGATAAAATCTTTTATTATTTTCATTTTTAGCAGTAAAATATGTTGACGACTTTGCGTATTTGCAGTTATAGAAACCTTTACAATGTTTCCAAGCGGACACATGCTTGGGTTGGTTATAAAATATACTACTATTTCGATATCATGTAGTAATGTGCTGCGTTTTGAATTTTTATTTGTATTTTAATATTTACTGCTCAATTTACACATGCCATAATGCATAGTATGTCGTATATCGGTCATGTGCATTGTTAAAATCGATAAACTGATGCAATCTGACCATACACATTTTAACAATTGTATTATTTCCGCGAATGGATTAACCTCGTATTTTCTAAAATTAATAAAATAATGACAAATATTTGCGATAATCTAAATGATTTTTTTTTTAATTTGACATTAGAAAGCAAAGAAAAAGATTGCCGCCATTGAGGAAAGGACTATTTCTGAATTAAATCCGTGGCCAAGTTATATTCAGGTAATTTTCTTACATTTAAACAAATGAAGTAAAAAAATTCAATTCAAATGTTATTTTGAATAATCACTTTTTCAGGATCGTATTGCATTATGGGATAAACTTAAAGCAGAGTACGATGCATCGTTAGCCTCGAAAACAGTTACTGACATAAAAGTAACTCTCCCTGATGGCAAGGAGGTTGTAGCTCAGTCTTGGCGTACTACGCCGTATGAAATTGCCAGAAACATTAGTCAAGGTCTAGCAGACAGTGTTGTCATTGCAAAAGTTAATAATGTACTGTGGGACCTTGACAGGCCTCTGGAGTCTGATTGTAAACTCGAACTTCTTAAGTTTGACAATCAAGATGGCCAGCAGGTGTTTTGGCATTCCAGTGCGCATATTTTAGGAGAGGCAATGGAAAGAGTATATGGTGGTTGTTTATGTTATGGTCCGCCAATAGATAATGGTTTCTATTACGATATGTACTTAGGTGAAAAAGGAATTTCTAATTTGGATTTCCCATTCTTGGAAACTATTTACAAAAAAATAGTTAAAGATAAACAACCATTCGAAAGATTAGAAATGACCAAGGAAGATCTCCTGGAGATGTTCAAATACAATGAATTTAAAGTTCGAATTATCAATGAGAGAATACATACTCCAACCACTACAGTGTACAGGTGTGGCCCATTGATTGATTTATGCAGAGGGCCACATGTTAGACATACTGGAAAAATTAAAGCCATTAAAATTACCAAGGGTTCCTCTGCTTATTGGGAAGGAAATGCCAATGCAGAGTCTTTGCAGAGAGTTTATGGCATCAGCTTTCCAGATACCAAACAACTGAAAGAGTGGGAGAAGTTCCAAGAAGAAGCGGCGAAACGAGATCATAGGAAAATAGGAAAGGAGCAAGAATTATTCTTTTTCCATGAACTTTCCCCAGGATCGTGTTTCTTTCAACCACGCGGGGCCTATATTTATAACACTTTAGTTGAATTTCTTCGTTCTGAATACAGAAAACGAGGCTTTCAAGAAGTAATTACACCCAATATTTATAACAGTAAATTATGGCAAACGTCCGGTCACTGGATGCATTATGCAGAGAATATGTTCTCCTTTGATGTTGAGAAGGAAACTTTTGCGCTTAAACCAATGAACTGCCCTGGTCATTGTATGATTTTTGACGTTCGTATCAGATCTTGGCGCGAATTGCCGTTGAGAATGGCAGATTTCGGGGTGTTGCATAGAAATGAATCAGCTGGTGCATTAACTGGACTAACTAGAGTTAGGCGTTTTCAACAAGACGATGCGCATATATTCTGTTCAGTTGATCAAATCAAAGACGAAATGATTGGTGCGCTTGATTTCTTGAGAAACGTGTATTCCGTATTCGGTTTCACGTTTAATCTATGTTTATCGACAAGGCCTGAAAAATACATGGGAGACATAGAAATGTGGGATCAAGCTGAAAAAGCGTTGGCAGAGAGTTTAGACGCGTTTGGAGAACCGTGGAAGATTAATCCAGAGGATGGTGCATTTTACGGTCCAAAAATCGACATAACAATTATGGATGCACTTAAGAGAGCTCATCAGTGTGCTACCATTCAGTTAGATTTCCAATTACCAATCAGGTTCAATCTATCTTATGTCAAGTAAGTGAAACTTACTATTTTAAATCAATCTTGCGATGTAAGTTGAGAAATTGATGCAAGTTAATTTAAATTGAAATTTTTTAATTTTAGCGAATCCGGAGAAAGAACGCGACCGGTAATTATTCACAGAGCCATTTTGGGTTCTGTAGAAAGAATGATTGCGATTTTAACAGAATCGTATGCTGGAAAATGGCCGTTCTGGTTGTCCCCGCGTCAAGTAATGGTTATTCCAGTATGCTCTCAGTTTGATGATTATGCGGAGCAAGTAAAAGATAAACTTTGGGACAGTGGATTTATGGTAGAGCTTGATACAGATCCAAGCGATACTCTGAACAAAAAGATACGAAATGCTCAAGTCGCTCAATTCAATTTTATTCTTGGTAATAAATGTTGTGCATAATAATATCCTGTGTATCATATACTAAAATACTAACGTTTAATTGATACATAAACATATTTTTAGTTGTTGGAGAAAAAGAACTTAACGCTGGCACAGTAAATGTACGAACGAGAGACAACGTGGTGCATGGGGAAATTCCGGTTGATGATTTGATTGCAAAGTTCAAAGTATTCAAAGAGAGGAAGGATAAAAACTGCGAAGAGAAATTCTAAAAATAAGCTTTGTACACGGACAGAATATTTATTTATTTCCAGATTATAATTCCGGTAGGATCAAGTGTAATGTAGATCGACAGGATCTAAAATCACGTCTTTTAAATATATCGGAAGAAATTACTGTTACTAAGATAACCGTATAAAAGTGTAAGATGATCGTTTTGCATTTGATTAATTTCAATTAGTATTTAAACTTTGATACAATGTCAAGGTAGAAATAGAAAATATATAAGAATCTGTATCAAATTTTAACTTATTAATTCATGCATTTGTGCTTGTAAAGTAATTCTGTCATAAAAATCTTCCCTTAACTAGATTTTTTTTTTATTCAAAAAACGTGAATATGTCGCTTTATATAAATTAAATATAAATTAAAAAATGGAATATACAGTTAACTTACTTAATTTGTTTCAGCTTTGTCTTTTATTTGGTTACTTGAGAATATTTTTACGGTCAATGATCTTATTCGAAAGCTACAAATAATTTCTCATTTCTCGCAGTTTTATAGCTGAAACATTGAGTGTAACTCGAAATATTCATCTCAACGGCTGTGCTCCATAATTTATTGCAGATACCGTCAATATATAATATATTGCTGTAACTGCGCCAGTATCTTTTGGAAATAAATTACCGCTGTAAACTATAAATCACATCGACGCAAATGACGTATTGTTGTCATTAAAAGTCTCTCACAATAAAGTAGTATCTTCACTCAAAGTTGTTTTTACTTGATTAATAATTGAAATATTGTTTGAAGAAGCAATAAATGTTAACTAAGTTGCCAATATATTGCTATTATAATTAAAATAAAAACAAATTTTTTTCTGTTAATTGTTATAAAGTAACGAAAGTGATTACGAGAAGAAACAGTGTAATAAATTAAATTAAATTTTGTAAATATAAATTTTATATAAGTTGCAAATGTGAAATTATGAAAAATTTGCAACTTGCTAATATTATTAATAAATTTGACAAATGATTATTAGTTAATAAATATCCAGATACTAGATACTAACTAAACTATAGGTTGTATTTCTTAGTTATATCTTGTCTATGCATCAAGTATCTCTGCCTGGAACGAATGCGCATGCCCGAAAATATGGAGCTTCACTTCCGGCGAGAATAACAAGCGGCAAGCATAGAAGTCGGGAGAGTGTTGTTTGGTTGTAAAATGACAGCTATTACAATCTCGCCGGCTGCACAAGGAATTATTCAAGTTGTAAATGAAAGTAACTTGTGTAAAATCGAGGGGTACGTGTTTTTCTTTTTCTGAAACGTAAATTTAGTCTCGATAAGATGGAAAACTTTACGTTGCTACTATTGATTTCCTTGCAGCTTCCTCAATGACACAGCATACAGGGAAGCCATTGAAAACTCGTCGAATTATAACAGCCGACTATGCAGGGAACGACGTTTACGTATGCCTTTCCTCGATTCGCAAACAGGTATTAGTTATCATAATTTTTCTATGAAATTTTTACCCAACCAATATGATGTATAACGTAACGATAGTTCGTTCATGTCCTTAAGGATTTTGCTCGCCCGAACATTAAATATGATTTGAACATCAAAATGTTTTTATTGAAAATTTTTTGTCACACTCCGAAATTATTCATTTAAAAACGATAGCTACTAATGTTGTAAATATACGCAATTAGTATAGTTACCAAAAAGTGACAATTGTTGCTGTTGTTATTTGATTATACGAAATTGTAGGTGTAGCACAGAATCACTCCGCGTTATTTATGTCTTCGAGAGAAAGGCTACCAGGTTTGTTACATGGACAAATATACACATATCCCAGTAAAAGATGGAGGAAAAAACGGCGACAATATTTAATGCACTATTTGCATCCAAAAAGAGGACCAAGAGGTGATACTGAAGATGGTAATGAAGGTATAGAGACTGTAACGCATGTAAATGATGATAGCAAAGATTCAGTGGCCCTTAAAGGTAATAATAATATTAAATCGTTAATGGAATAAAGTGGAAAAATAAATTTCACCTGTTACAATGAGATGTGTTAATTTAACACAGATGAACATAGTAAAGATGCATGGTACTATGACGAGCAAGACATGTTAGACATGGACACATATGAGGAACCTGATGCTGAGAGCGATTATGATTATGAGGAGAGTTATAGCAGTAAAAGGAAACGAAGAAAACCACGTGGAGGTGGTCACCACCCTGCACGAAATCATCCGTCTTCTTCAGACAGTCCTGGGGGCAAACGTACTAAGGTAAATTTAATACACATCGCTGGTATGCAGTAATTCATTAATTCAATTTTTTCGGTACGGGTGTGAGCTGTAATTGACAGATGTCGAATACATAAAATTGTTCCATTGTTTATGCTTCGTATCCTTCGATATATCGCTGTCATAATGTTTATATTTATTTATATAGTCATTTTCATCTGTGTATTTGCTTATAAATTATAATATGTTAATAACTCACGAATTAGAAGATTCTTGTTATATAAAAGTATCTCGTTCTACATTGTTTTCGTCCGGTAATGATAATATTGTACAGCGTTGTACCGAAAAAGTTCCAAAGTAAGAAAGAAAAAACAAATTAATTTGCCTTTCTTGATTCAGTTTCTTTACGTGCGACAGATGTTAAATTTGTCATGCATATATTTTATTAAATATAGGGTGGGGGACGCGGGCGCAAAAAAACCAACTATGATGCTGTTGACACCGATAAGCCATTCGTTTGTGACCGTAAGTTTAATCACAGATACAACTACAAATGACCACTTCCTGTTACTAGTTTCATTACAAATATTATTATTATTATTATTATTATTATTATTATTATTATTATTATTATCATTATTATTATTATTAGTTTTATCAGTTGTTAATTCCGAAATAAGAGAAAAAAAATGCAGTGCGTTAGAAGATTTGTTAATTTTATTAAATAACTATATTTTTACAATGCCTACGTACTATTTTACAAGATATGCAGAGATTACTATATTAATATAATACATGATGATTGGAAGCTCGAAATAAATTATTAAAGATTTTAGTCTTGGTTGCCGCATAATTTGACATTTGGGAATGGTGATTAAGATTTGTAACGTGGGAAGGTGCCCTTTTAGTTGTACAAGTAATTTCATGGTTGACTTTTAATGCTCTTTCATTCAGAGGAATTGATCAGTATTGTATTGACTGCTGTTTTCCTTCAAGTTTATGAATTGCAGTATTAATTACTTAGCATACTCCAGTCCTTACTGTATAATTTCTGTTTGTATCAAAAACCTTGTACTCCATTTCTCTTTTCCTGTTTATCGAAGTATGAAGAGACATGGTATGATTCATGGATGAAAGGCAAAGATTGATCACAGAAAAAAATTCAAGTTTTTATTGACAAAAGAATCTAGTAGGTTGTATGAAAGTTCAATGAAATAGTATAATAATAGTATGTCATTCTATACAAAGGCAATTACTCCCTTAAAATTGTACAATCGTTTATCATTTAATTCGCGTTTCGTGAATTCATGTTCATTCGCAAACTTAATCACGGTCACGTATCTGACAAATACTATTTATCATATATATATATATATATATATATATATATATATATCTGTTGTGCAACAGCTAATACAGCATTCTTTTTTTTTTCATTTTTTTTTTCATTTGCCGTAACACGTAAAATTATGTTTACAATAATAGCATTGAGACGTACGATATCGAAAGTACTTGGAGCATAAATTTTATGAACGTAACGTCGCGCTTGTCCGAACCTTGAAGGAGTATAATAGTCATTACTAATTTGATCGAACTTTTTCCAGACACGAAGTCTATAAATTAACTCGAATGTGCCTGCAATCTGTTTACTTCTTGAAACCACTCCTGTTAGATTAGCAGAAAATAAATCTAAAGACATTTGGTCACGACTAGTAAGCCTCGATCGACGCAATGATAGAAGAGAACCTCACGATAATCGAAAAATTTCATGTCTCAGTCACCAGTCGAGCTTACGAAATTGGCCAAATATCTTCGGACGTTCTATACTTCCTGCCAATAACAGAGCAAGAATGTACTGGCTCACACTGTAGCGAGCTCATTCTGTAGGAGTATACAAGCATCAAGCCTTGCATCGTATTAGTTTTGCTTCTTGGGCTGGAACTCCTTCACTGCTTGTCCACATATAGATTCGTAGGTGGATAGGGATATGTACTGGTGCGGAAGGTGTGCAAATGCTGTCCCTAACCTGTAAGCTTCTATCCTAGATTTACTTTAACCGCCTCGTTCTTCGACGTTTCATCGGGAATTTCATCCTTCTTTTCTACGCCATCGTAAAGCGGTTTCATTCTGTTCTTTCATACTGTCTTCTGTATTTTAATCTTTACGAGGCCCACTGTTATTGTAAAAGGTTGAAGAATATGTTTCCGACGCGGCGGTTAAACAAATACATCCTCCCATATCGTCCAACCAACTCGTCGACCAAGATCTCTCTTATCATGGACGTTGCATTGGATGGTTTGTGGGAAAACAGTATTTGCACTTTTGCAGTATGCAGCGCACGGTATAAAACCAGACCTGGTCTGGTCTACCATTACGGTCATTCCCACTCTACTTCCTCCGGTGATCCTGCTAAGGAACTAAGTCCCAGTCCTGCCGAAGTTGAACCTAGGAGCGTTGCAGACACCGCTGCTTCGAACCAGCCAGGTTGGAGCCAAAATCAGCTCAATTTTCTCACTTTCCTTTAAAAAAAAAAAAAAAAAAAAAAAAAAACAGAAAACAAAAAAAAAAAGAAAAAATACCAACTCCCCCCATCCCCCCTCCTCAAAAAAACAAACAAACAAAAGCCAACTCGTTCCCTGTTTCCTGATGTCTTTTTTTAGTTTCCTGGTGCCTTATAATCTTTGATCTCTGGATCCCGATTCTTGCAACTACTACTTGTTCATAGAAACCTGAACATTTTCCTAACTTGATGGAATTAATTATAATCTCTTCTTCTTCTTCTTCTTTTTCTTCTTCTTCTTACATTCTTCTACTTCTTTTTTTACTTTCTTCTTAATTTACATGTATTGCAAATGCATGTATTTGCAAATAACCGTAGCCGTAATGGATTTTTGTGTTTCCACGTTTTTCCATAGCATTTTTCATGCGTATGGAACCTCTTCAAGCACAATAATCTTTTCTCATTCTTATCATCTGTTTTTTCTTTTCTCTTTCTTTTTTTCTTGCCGATAATCTACATAATCGTGTACGTATCATACGGAGAAAAGCATCTCTAAGTCAGTATGATAACGGCGATTTTCCATTCCTTTTAATATGAGTATTGTTTACATGTATATTAAAAATTACGTACGTTTGCCTCTTATTGTACTGAAAGTTTTTCAAATCTCTTTCTGTTCTGTCGATATTTTTACCATGATATTTGTATTTAAGATGCGTCGATTCGAAACGAAATTACAAAGAGAAATGCGAACGATTGTCGCGAATGTTTTTTTTTTTTTTTTTTTTGCAATTTAGCATGTTTCTGCAATTCGCATCTTTTTCCTTCCAAAAAAAAAAAAAAAAAAAGAAAAAAAAATTGCTCTCGTTGGAAAAGCGAAAAAACGTGGCGGAGAAAAAAGAGGCGATGCTCTAGCGACGCCATTTTGATGGAAGCGCTCCTTGACGCAATCATTTTTGAATGTTGGTGGTATGTGTGTACGTCTTATTATTTTTTACCCGATGAAGAAACTTTCTTCCGTGTTCTTCTGCAGCATGCACCGTTGTGTTTCTACTAATTTTCTGACCTCTGGTAGTTACTGTGTTACATTTCTTTCTAGCAGCGCGCTTGGGTTGATTTCTGCCTGTGATCGCATTCATTTTCCCGTTTCTTTGCTTTGTCTGCCGCGTCACTTTCGATTATCAGAGATTTTTCTTCTCGATGAACGCCTACATGAGCCTTGGACTAATGAGAAAAGGACGCATGACGGAAATACAATCGCATATGCACGTCTGGTGCCTTGTATCTTTCTGTTTCTCTATTTGACTTGCCAAAGTAGCCTGTTTGTTACATTTCTGTGGTGTTGTTTTCATCTTTGAAACACCTTGGAATTGGCCCCGACTTTGTAATTGCCCCTTTTTTGGTGATGGAATGCATATCGAATTGATATAATACGTGCACCTTGTTACGATTATTATATTTGTGTATGTATATATATATATATATATATGTATATATACATACATACATACATATGTTATATGTATCTCTATATAAGTATTTCATTTGTTTCCTAATTGTTGTGCCAGTTTTCGTTAAAACATTTGTGATGCATCGAATAATCGATTCCTGTTTTATTATCCGGGGTAAAAGTTTCGCAGTTTGCCTTGAGTGACTGAAATCAGTTGAGATCAATCTCTGAAGATTGTTCGAAATTACCGATTAGCGCGTTTCTCGCGTTTGCCTATCCGTTGTTTCAAAAAATTATTGCACTCTTGACTAAAATAATTTCTCTAGAAAAACGTACGTTCAACTCTTTCAAAGCCAATTGGAATTGTACAGCTGACTTTCAAAAAGCTTTAACACACACGTGTGTCCGTGGTGTATTTGTCATCAACTCTGTAAATGATCCTGAACTGTTTGAATTCTCACTAAAGAAGATAGGAGATCGGTAACAAACGAAATTTCAAAAGGCAAAGGCAGTCACTCACCAAGCCAAACCACGAACATCAGAATACCATCATTTCCGTTGTCGAAGTCCGACCATCGCCGGAAATAACTGGCAACCGAATCGATTATCGGTGCACGCGCCATCACTCTGAAATTGACTCTAAATCATTGTCTCTAAGCCAGTGTGCATGGTCATTAGCTTGTGACGCAAAGCGCAACTGGGTATGTGGTCGGTTTGTGATCAGGTGGTACACGTCGGGGTCGTCAGAATGCAACTTCGTCAAGCACTTCGAGTCCATCTCCCGCAGCGCCTTCCGCGTCCGCTGCGGGAGCTTCGACGCAGCCACAGCCGCAGTCTCAACCAGCAGCGCAACCTCAGCCGCAACAGACGCAGCAGCAGCAGCAACAGCAGCAGCAGCAGCAACAACCGTCTCAGCAGCAGCAGCAGCAGCAGCAGCAACCGTCTCAGCAGCAACAGCCGTCTCAGCAGCAGCAACAGCAGCAGCAATTGCCTGCGGTGCCAGCAACGGTAGCGCCAGCCTCGCCAACGATACCCGCTGCGAAGGAGGAGCATCTGCCGGCAGTGGCGTCACCAGGCACGGCCGTGCCATCGCCTTCTTCGGTGAGGACCGAGGGCCCGCCAACGCCAGGGCCGAACGAAAAAAAAGCTGGCAAGTCCGCGCAACCATCACCGTACTGCGACTTCTGTCTGGGCGATGCTAGGGAAAATAAAAAGACCGGCGGTTCCGAGGAGTTGGTCTCTTGCAGTGATTGCGGTCGCTCAGGTAAGCCAGAGGAAAAGATCAAGCGCAAGTATACGCGGAGAATGAATCACAATTAAGCCGTTCACGGGTTGGTTGTTCCCTGCTGTTGGCCGGTAACCATGATCGTCGAGCATCCGCAAACCGGGTCTCCTTCTCGTTTTCCTCGGTGAAAAATGGCCATGCGTTGCCGGCTGTGTACATGGGGGGGGGGGGGCGAGTGTTTCGTGGTGTGAACAGGAAATGAGATTTATAAAGGTTATATTTATAAGGTAGTAAGGCTTCTCTCTCGTTCGAAGGTTCGAAGGTTAATTTAAGGTTGAAGCTGATTGTTCAGATGTATATTTATTATGTCTTGCTGTATTGTTTCCCTTGGGGTCGCGTGAAACCCAGTAGCATCACTTTTTGTGATCTGTAAAATTCGAGGAAGATACGAGATTCTTTTTTTTTTTTCTTTTTTCAAGGGTATTGAATATCTTTTTATTATATATTCGTTGAAACGAAATTGATACGAGGTTAAAGAGATATTTTGTAAATATACTTTATGCGGCGCTCGGTCAGTTCTTTCAATGGATTTAGATGGACTTCTATTCGTCTCTTCCTGGAAAAGATATTATTGTTTCTGAGAAAACTATTCCTTGATCGGCTCCACCGATGTCCCCCAATAACTTATTCGGGCCATTGTCTTCCGGAAATACGAAATCAATTCCTTCTCTGTTTCCCTCGCATACACACAAGATGTTTAACGTTCTTTGTACTCTATTTCTAACCTGACTTTATGTCTAATCGCAGTGTATACAAATTTACCAAATATTGCCTTCCTGAAGTCTTCTTGTCGTCTGCTCTTCTCGCAATGAGTCAATAGGTGGTAAACAGCAAAGAGTAGAATTCCCCATGTCCATTTTCTAGTAGGAAATAATACACGATAAAGTTTGAAATTGAAGGATATTGTCGTCTCCATAAAACACGGCCAGTAACAAGTGTTTTTCTCTTCTGTGTCTCTTTACGATCCGCGACTTGTGTTCACACGGTAGAGCCGAGGAATTATGTAGCATTTCCATCATTGTTTGTTCGATTATTATCCATATTGATCGTGATCGATTAATTAATTGACTTGAATTAATTGACTTTGTTCGTCGTTGAGCCATTCGTTTGTTGAATTTGGATCTTTTCGTCCGTGTCGTGAGGATAGTTTTCTCTCTTGTTTTTTTTTTTTTTTTTTGTTGGTTCTTAGACAAATCATTGTTATCGTCGATTCAGAAAATTATCGTACTGATTCGATCGCTATTTTTCATACCGTTGAAAATAATTCGATTTCTCTGCGAGAGGATCGCGATGAAAGAAAGAAAGAAAAAAAGAAAGAAATGTGAAGAAAGGTGCAGAAAAAAAGTAAGAGAGTAATATACTATTTTTCGGATTGAGGTTAGGTTGACAAACTAGTTGCTGTGTGACATATATTCGAAACCATCGTTAAAAGGTAGTTCATGTGTGCAATAATTAAGGGATATCGATTATCTGCATGGTTTACTAGGTGGATAAAAAAATAAGGAGTTAGGAAGAGAGAGAGAGAGAGAGAGAGAGAGAGAAAGAGAGAGAGAGAGATAGAGAGATAGAGGAATAATGAATGGTTACGAGCTTTACGTACACTAGTCAAGGCACGAAAAGCAAAAACATCACTTTGTCAATGGTGCAACTTGTCGCATCTGAGTAATAGGAATTTTCCGCGAAATTCCTTTACTGCACGGATCAACTGTGATTTATTGTGTAATTCAGTGATTAGTTCTTAAGGAAATAAAAAAAAAAAAATTTTTACGAAGGAAGGAAGGATAAAAAAAGGGAAACGATAAAAACGTACGAAGAGAATGAGAAAAGTTAACTATGTACAAAAATCAATTGAGGTTGAGAATGCACGAATCTCGCTTTGGATATTTAAAAAGGAAAAAAAGAGGGAGTGAACAAAAAAAGAAAAAGAAAAAAAAAAAGAAAAAAACTGAGAAAAATAGAAAGACAAAACGTCGATAAAATTAATCGTACAATTTATGGGAAAATTTTTGGTGGAGAGAGAGAGAGAGAGAGAGAAAAAATTGTAGATCGTGAAATAGGCCCATTTGAAAGTTTTTTTAAAGAAACGAAGAAAACAAAAGAAAAATAAAAGAAATTCCTGTTGCACAGTACTACTAGAGCACATATTGAAGAAGATGTGTTTGTGTTCTTTGTTTGACTATAGTGTAATTGTGGTTCTTTTTTTTTTTTAACGTCGTTCCGTTCAATAATCAAAAAAAGAAAAAAATAAGACAAGGATCAATGGGGGGACGAAGCTTGCCGCGAAAAATTGTTCGTTCCATATGATCGCGAAATTTTAAGAGAGCTTAAACAACAAAAAAAAAAAAATGATACGATATACAACATATATATATATATATATAATTATATATACTTAAGTATATACTATATAGTATATATGGTATATACTTTATATTATTGATATTATCCAGCACAGTCGTGAATCGTTTAACGAGAGCAACAATATTTATATATAGTAAGAAGCAAGAGAGAAAAAAAAAAAAGGAGTAAAAAGATCGACCATGTTTTTTTGATACTTCTACACTTTTTCAAGTCTGTAAATATCCTTTTTATTTTGCGTTTTTTCGAGTGTTTCTATTTACAAAATATATTACCATAGTAAGTATATCATACCATAAGAGCGCAGCACATATGTATGTATAACGTTAGTAAGCAAAGTGCTATCGTTCAAAATACTCAATTTTAAAAAGTCGCAAGAAACAATATTCATTCTTTAAAATGCCATAATATACGATTCGCTATCATCGTTTTTTTTTTCCTTCATTATCCGATGTAGTACTACGTTCTTCAAAAGTAAAAAAGAAATTTCAGCCTTCACATATGACTATAACAAACTTTCAGTCGATCAATTGCGTCAATAAATTCACAAGTTGTTATCTGCTATTTTTTTTTTTTTTTTTAACGCTTTCTGAAATAATTGATTTCGACGATCATAACGAAAAATCGGAGTTTGAGTTAGAAAGAGAACCAACTTTTAAAACTTCTTAACTTCATTTTCGCATGGACATTCCACATGTAAATCTGCTGCTCTTAAAACCCTTCCGTTTCGTTCTGGGCATTAATAGTTTCCGTCTCACGTTGCAAATATAATGCATAATATAGTAATTGCCTTTTTATCATTCGTAATCGTCATCAAATGACGAGCATATTTATTGCATACATAGGAGAAGAAAAAAAAAATGAAGTGACACGTGGAAGCGGAAATTGCGGAAATTGCGTGTAGAAAAAAGGGAGCGAAAGAGTGTAAAAATTAATTACGAAGTATTATCTTTCTTTTCTTTCCAAAACGGGTTTCTTCAGTCTTTAGGCAGAATTTTGACCATACAATATACGTCGTGTTTTTACGATATAGCGAAGAAGAAGAAAAAAAGAAAGAGATAAAATATATCACGTAATCTTAGAAACTTGATAATAGCTTACAATTAGTTTTGTACAAGCTTTGATATTCGTAAGGAAATATTGTTCGAACGCTAAAATTAACGCGAGAAAGATAACGAAAAAAAAAAGAAGAAAAAAAAAAGATAGAAGAAAGAGAAAAAAAGTCGTCGTTTTACTCTCGGTATAGCATAAATATCACGAGTTCCATAGTGGAGAGATCGTCGTCGTCCGCATTTAGTTAAATCAACTTTTCTCCCACTACTCCCGAACAGTACTGCAATCCGCGCATTCGTTTTTTTTTTTTTTTTTATTATTATTATTATTATCAGTAGCTGGTTTCTAACGTTAACGTTATATCATTATCATAGATTTATGAATAACCGATGCAAGCGAGTTGTACGTACGTACGTGTACTCCTCGACACTTTCCCTTGTTATTACCTTTACGTCCGACGTGTAAACAAGCGCAGCAGGTAGATGGCTAATTTCACGGTGCGTCTAATTAACCAACCGGTATTGTACAGCGCAGAGACACACGCAGAAGAATTCCCTAGGGTTACGTCGTGTTCAAGTGTTGCACGCCAGTTCTTTCGTGTCCTTCTGCTGAGAGAAAAAAAAGAAAAAACGTCGTCGACGCCAGTTTCTCGAGTCTTACCAAAAAATGAGAGAAAAGAAATGAAATAATTAATAAGTAAGGATAGGGATAAACTAGAGGAAGAAAAATATAATATATATATATATATATAGATATATATATATATATATATATATATATATATATATATATATATATAGAGAGAGAGAGAGAGAGAGAGAGGAAAAGAAAACAGAGAAAGAAGATATGACGATGTGTTTAATGGCGCGAGATCCTGTAGGTTAATTCTATAATTTAGTAGCGCTCGTGCGACGAGAGAGATAAATTTGAAGGTGAATCACTATCGTATCTTGATGAACCCTGCTATTTATCGTATTAAAAGAGACTCACATATATAGTATAAGAGAGAAGGCGAGAGAGAGAGAGAGAGAGAGAGAGAGAGAGTGAGTGAATGAGAGTGGGAGAGAGAGAGAGAAAGAAAAGAAGTGAAACGATGAAAGATTTAAGAAGAAAAAAAAAAAGAGTAATTACGAGTATGAAAGCATGCAGAGATAGTTCCTCCTTGTTATATAAAAGAAAAAAAAAAATGATCGAAGACTTGTTATTAGGCAATTTTAATTAAGCAATACCCATGAGGCTTACAAATCTAGTATTTAAGTAATGCTAGTTATATATAAATATATATATTATATATATATTATATATATCAAATGTGATACGTTATATGAGTTACGTGTGTGCACGAGTGTATGGATATCGATAAAAATAAAACACGCACACACACAAACACACATACACACATACTAGCGCGTGCGGGAGACGGGGAAACATGAGTGGATGTGTGTGTGCGTATATGTGAGAAAGAGAGAGAGAGAGAAAAGAGAAACAAATGAGAAAATAGTGTGAAAGAAGTGAAAAAGAGTACGATGATGTGAGAAAAAAGTGCGTATAAACTAATGAGAGGAGAGAGTGTGCTGGTCCGCGACGTTTATATTGTGCTGCGCAAGAAAGAACGTGAACTATTCCAAGGTACGCACCGCTATTACTTACCACCTTACTATTCCAAATAAAATAACAATATGTTCAAGAGGCAACATCAAAAAAACAAAAAAAAAAAAAAGAAAAAAATACAAAAAAAAAATACAATCGCAGATATCATGAAATAAAACATTCTGTGCGGAAACATAACGTATCATTATTCCGGACGTTTTTAGTGCTGAGGAAGGGTGAAAGTCATGATCCTTTGTAAATCGTATCGCACGCGATTCTTGAGCAATCGAAAGAAGAAATGAAACTGTCGAGTTCGATGATAGAGTTTAAAAAAAAAAAAGAAAAAAAATATGCTTCCGAATACGGGAAAAAAAATATTCTATATAAATGAGATATAATAGCTTGGAGTTCACTGTTCTTCGGCACAAGATAAATGTCCTAGCACCTTTCTACTCGTCCAAACAGCTATCCTATTCCGTCCTACATGCGTGTTCCATGACCTAGCTACGTTCTTGTTATAGGGCATCCGACTTGTTTGCAATTCACAGCGAACATGATCGTTTCTGTTCGCAAGTACAGGTGGCAGTGTATCGAATGCAAATGCTGTTCCATTTGTGGCACCTCTGACAACGATGTGAGTATTCATTACTATTTTTCCGGGTTTTTCACCTTGCGCGGCTGGGACAAAGAATAATCCACGTGTATCTACTCCAACTATTTTGATTTCTCCCCTCCCTCTTTTTTTGTTATGAAGAGACAACTCTGTTCGAGCATCTTTTGTTTCTTCGCGTTGATGTTAACTTTGTTTGGGCCATGCTTTGTCAATTATTTATTTTTTTTTTATCATCATATTGATTTCCATTACGGTTACTAATTCACTTTTTTAAATAACTAAATAATAATCTAAAGTAAAACATTCGAGAATTAATAATTTTTATTACAAAATGGTATTTCGCAAAAATTAAATATCATATCAAGACGAAACATGGTAAGAAACGTATAGTAAGTTGCAATTTTCATTTAAAAAAAAAAGTGTTTAATCGGTTGATCCTAAATCAAAATAGTTTGAGAAAGATGTATGAAGATACGATCTGTTAACAATCCTAAGTTTTCTCAAGTTTCGAACTATTGTAATACGTTGCTACTATTTTTTGTAGAAAAAAAGAAAAGGAAATGATTTATCGAAAATTAGTAACAGTCTACGTTTGAGAAAGTACAAGTTAAGGATAATTTGTAAAGAGAAAACGATAGTAGACTACATAAAATAATAATCATGAATAACTGCATCTACTTAGGAATCGTTACAAGCTAATTAATTGTTTCGCGAACCAAACTAGGATCAGCTGCTGTTCTGTGACGACTGTGATCGTGGATACCACATGTATTGTCTATCTCCACCTCTTGCGTCTCCTCCCGAAGGCTCCTGGTCTTGCCGTCTGTGCATAGCAGAGTTTCATCGCCGTGATTAAAAAAAAAAAAAAAAAATCCTTTGTCTCGTAGATAAGTGACGGATTTTATCTATTTGCTGTGGTGCAGTGGCCGTTCCCGAATTAGGAGAGTATTCTATAAGTTCACATTTCCTTGTAGTATTATGATAAACGCAAATGTACTATCGGATAGACTACTCCGTTATAAGGAGGTCTATTGACAATGTTGGCAGCATTAACAATTTCTTTTCCTTATTCGTCTTTTCGATTTAAGTTTTTACTGATTAAGATGAAATGTTGCGAAATATTCATGTACGAATATTCATGTATGAATATTTGCTATGTTAGATTATCTCAGGCACTGGTGATCTCAGAAAATTAATGGTATCGTAATGACGTATTTATAACTTTTAACGAGCTAGCGTTTATCAGTAAATAATAAGGTTGAAGGAATGTCTGATGTTTTTGTCATTAAAGTTTATGGAATTAATGAAATAATTTTAGTAGTCGAGGACTCGTTAGATTATCATCAAATGCAGTCGTGTTTTGTATTAAAATGGTGAGATGTAGTCTTTATTGATTTTTAGAGAGAGAGAGAGAGAGAGAGAGAGAGAGAGAAAGGTTGTGTTTAACAATATTGTAGAAGTTAGTTCGAGAATTGCAGACACTGATAAATACTCTCCTAGTTCTTTGGGCCAGTTATTTTTAGCCATTGACATTCGAAGTTCGGTTGCTTTTAGTAATTCAAAAACTGCTTACATTTTAAACGATTTTTCGGAGATCTCAAATTTTCATAATCTCTTTAGCTCCTTGCTATTAACTTGGTCTAATCCAAGATAAATGAAAGAAGCAAAAGTAACAAAAAAAAAAAGTTGATATTCTAGGAAGAATATGATATTAATAGCATCTGTTTTATAAATAGTGATAAATAGAACACTATCTGTTCATCTATACGTATCACAATACTAAAGCTTTTACACTTAATGACAGAGCCATTAGTAGCAATTAGCAATATAGCTACGACATACAAACTACGCAGTACAGCAGAAAATTATATTCTATATGCCCTTTATTGTTAGCTCAGTATTTTTATATTTTATATATTAAATGTACTTAATTTAAGATACCGTGGTGATATTTGGTACTCACTGTGTAATTCTTATATAATTCTTTTCTTTTTTTCTTTTTTTTTTTTTAAGTAATTTTAAGGTCGCTTAACGACATGGAATTGTGTGTATTAGGTGTCATGAAAATAAGTCTTATAGAGATTTTTGAGTTTGATCCATTTAATTAATGGTAAATTTACATTTTATATTGCTTATTTTTAACACACTGTATGCAAATTTGAATAAACATCAGTATACAACTGAACCACTAACTTTAGACAGTCTTATTGTGTGCCATGAATATTTTTTGAGTGCAGGAACATGATACATAACAATAGAACTTATTTGGGTGCTATATTTCAGGGATTAGTTCCCTTTTGAACATTCTAGGATAACTTTATAAGATTGAAAGTCATGTCTTTGACCAAGGAAAATTATATTCTATAATTATAATAAATACGATATATACAAATATATATATATATATATATATATATATATATATTTGGGAGAATGTAATGTTAAGGTATTCATAAGTAACAAACAATACTCAAAACAAATATAAGTTTTTTTATAAAAACAGGATTTATATAAATCTATGATTATGTTTTCTCATTTCCCACAAGCAAGCAAATATTCTGATAAAGTATTAAACAGAGATACTCTGGTTCCCACAATGTTTTATTACATGAATATTAATCAATTTCTACTAAAATGTCTGAAAGAGTTTTTCGCTGAAGGTCAGGTACTGTAGCATCTTTTGCTGGGTAACCAACTGGCAGTAGTACAAGAAGCTTCTCATTAAGAGGACGTCCAAGTAAGGTACGGATAGCAGGTCCACAATTTAAAGGAGTAGAAGTCAGAGTTACCAAACCTGCATACTAGTTTTAAAATTCATATATTATTCATTCATATTATTCATAGATATACAATATAAGAGATCATAGTATTATATTACCTGTATAGCAGTGATGAGGATACCACAAGCAATACATGTGCTCATTTCATTATAATAATGAATTTTCTTTTTTCCCTTTGGTAAAATTCCATAAATTTGTTTAAACACAAGTATTAAATAAGGAGCAGTAGTCAGGTATTCTTTGATCCAATTTGTCCTTAATGGAAGTAAGTCGGTTGTCCATTTTACTCCCATTCTTTTTTTATAATTTATTTCTTCTTCACTTTCAACGATACGACGTATTTGTTCTTTTACCTTTTGATTCGATACCACTACGAATGTCCATGGTTCTGTGTGTGCACCACTAGGCGTAGTGCCTAAAACCGACTCATTGTCAGATGTATAAAAGATTTTGTGAATGTAACTACATGATATTGTACCTGCAGCTTTTATTATCTCACGTATGACTTCTTTTGGTACAGGGTCAGGACTGAAAAATCGTATAGTTCTCCTAGCAGCTACTATTTTGTAAAACTTAGAAGCTCGACAAAATATTTCTTCTTCAGAGGCTCTCTTATATACGTAAGGGATATGTTTTAAATTTATTGGTAGTACAGGTTCTTCACTATTTTCTAGTGTTTCCTGATTAATGCCTAGAATTTTACAATTTTTTTATTTTCTAAAGATTATATGTTTAATGAGAGATTATTCGAATGATCTATTACATAAGAGGAAATGAATTTCATAAAAAGATTGCAATAATTTCATATTCTGATAGTATAGTAACAATATTATAGTATTATTACCTTTTAGCTGCTCCACGGTATTATCCAAAGTGTTAAAATTATGTCTGTTGTTTTCTATAAAAATAGTGTCCTTTCTAAACACTTCGTAAAATAGTTTAAAAAATATACAAAATATGATACTAATTAGCACATGGTACCAGTATTTCGTCCAAAATGGTAAAAGTTCAGTGAACATTTTTTGAATAAAAATTTAATATTTATTTCAAGAACAAAGAAATCGAGTATACTGCTCAACTGTTTCAATTACAGTTTGCTGAAGGCTAACAATGTGTAATGATATTGCGTTTAAGCGGGTGGTGGGATACGTTTGACCTACAATAACTAAGTTATCGCTTTTAAACCAACTATGTATCCCATGACTCATGATGAAAAAATAAATTTAGTTGTCAGTTTAATTTCTTGTCGATCATTACAACGAAGTATTTAAGTACTTGTACTTTAAGCCGTACATTTACATATATTGTATTTAGTAAGTTTTCAATTTTTTCAAGTGACGAAGAATAATTATTTGAAAGAGTCGTAAAAATTGTCTTTTGCACCCTTGTCTGTTAGAGAGAAAACATAGTATTATCTACTAAAGCATCTAACAATAAGTATGTCTTTAAGCAATACACAGAAACGATTTAATTATATAGCGTGAAAGAAACTCAGGCTACTTAAAAGATAAATCCATTGAGATGCTGGCTTAGACAATGACTTTTATTAACATCTTATTATTGTTAAAGACTTGTTATTACGAATAAAGTCACTGTTTACTTTTAATAATTTTCATTCATTTCCATTAGCATCATGATTATACAGCTTCTGGTAAAAAGTTTTCGAGGAAACGCAAAACTATGGAATTAATTAAAAACACTTGTTTCAAGAGTTTAAAGTATCATATATCATCAAGTATCATATCACTTATTGTGGAAGAGTTATTGGTGTTAATTTAAATTTGTGGAAGAATAACTTGTACTTTTTCTTTATTTTTTTCATGTTTTTTTTATATTAGTAAGTAACAAATCTCAAATTTATATTGAAGAAAACTAGCAGTCCAAAAACAATAGTTGAGGAATCTTATTAGGTTTGAAATCTTCTGAAAACGAAATGACAAAAACTGTAAATGACAAATGTAGAACAGTTTAATCAAATTTTTCACGAGTTTATTATGCAAGAATCAAACACTCACGTAATAAAATTTTGTACTTGAAAAGTTTTGGTACTTTAATAAAATTCATATTATCAGCCGAAAAAGTTAAATATCATTGATTGAAAACTTTCTGCCCGGAGTTGTATATGGAGTCAAGTGTTTCCATTTTCCTTCTTTCAATGTTAATCCTTGGACGATGTCTCTCACAAACAACGACGATATTCAGGAGTGATGTATGCAGCATATTTTTCGAGGTAACTTCGTTATCATAGAGGGGGGAAAAAAGGACAAAAATGTGTACTTATTATTAGAAAAAAACTAAAATTTGACGCAGATCTGATCAAATAGTACTGAAATAGTACTGAAAGACAAAAGAAAAAGAAAAAGGAACAAAGTTTAAATATCTTTTTTTCAGTCAAATAATAGAAAAGTTGGATCGAAACGAAAGTTTGATCTATCATATATTTTCCGAGTGATTTTCGTCACAGTAAATGTTTTCGCTTCGCATTACGTACGGTCGGTAATCTGTGAACACTGCTGTACCAACGCATCAACCAGTGTTATACGTTGCGCGTTTTGGATGCGCAGTACATCGAAACGTGCGTGTCTTCGTTGTCCGTTAACACGGACGCGAGAAATTTGTGGCAATCATGTAAAAACCCAGTGTCAACGCGTAATTTCTCGGATCGGTTCATCTGTATTTCGTAACAGTCAGGACGAATATCATAACGCAGTAACGGGGAAACGAACGATTCCATCTTGATTATCGTAAGTACATGAGTGAGAGAGGAAGAGAGAGATAGATCTTGTCACACGTACGTTTTTGCGACGAATTAGAGTCAGAGAATCACCGACTCGTACGTTTTGTGAAATGTGCCCTCGTTGAGGAAGAGATCGAGAATTGCATCGTGAGTGACATCGAAGTTTCATCGAGCAAAAGAGACATGGAGAACGCGATGCAGCCGCCACTTCCACCGCCACCCCCACCCCTACCTCTGGAAATTCTTGAGAATACCAGCACGGAGCACACGGTCACCCACGTCTTGACATTTGGTACGTCGCATTCATCTTTCCTTTTATGTTTCAACATGACTCTGTCTTTCACTTCTGATAACAACCGATCGATTACAAATTCTTGATAACGGCGACGTACTCGTCTGCATCGAGCAAGTTCCACTGATTCCAGCTACTCGACGTAAACGCGTTTCTCAAAACGTGGTGTACATGTTTCCTTGCTTCGAAAACGACGGTCTTTTGCAAATTTTTCGAATTGCAGGATAGAGTAGATAGTTTGAAGAGGACTGCTGTGAAATTTCCGATTGTGTCAAGTGTCAGTTAGACATGCTGCAGAAAATGTCGAATGAAATTTAACAGGTGAAGATATAAAATCTCAAGTTACTAGTCGTGTTGTTGTTTGTTGTTCGATACAGGCTGCTTTGTTTGAGAAGTATAGAGTCAGTAATGAAAAGATAGAAAACTATATTGAGAATGTTACTTCTCAACTTGTGATAATGATTTCTGATAAACAAGTTCCTTTCAAAAGCCATTATCTGCATTAAATACCAATCAATTTATAAGAAATCCATAAAGGAGATTGTATTGGATTTATAATTGAAATTGCTTGTGACGCAACAATGTGTTGTTGGATATCAAAATATTGTTCAATTTGAAGAATACAAAATTTCTGTTATCGATACTGGCTTCTTTCATCTTGAGAGAATAAAGCAAAAGCTCATTAAGAATTCAAGTATATTCAGTTGATGACATGGTTTCTTTTAAAAAATTAAATGATATTACATCAAGTATGAAAATTATATTATTATATTAGCTATAGTTCATATAATGTGATTGAGAGTTTTCTTCATGGTTAGTTTAAAATTATTATACATGTATGCTATTCTTATCTTTTCTATCTTATTTTTCTTCAAATAAAGTTATTGTGTAATATACAGGATTAGTGGTGTTTGAAAGTTCTGGCAGTACATTGGTTGTGAAATTTTTTCTTCTTGCTTTTCTTTTTTCTTTTTTTTTTTTAACATTGAAAGGAGAATTAAGATGCAAGGTTCTCAAAGAACAGAAATGACACGCATATGTGAACTTCTAAATTTAGTCTTGCCAGCTAGAAGGTGGCAGCCTTTTAAGCAAGCAACATTGAACGTTCTTTGTTGGTTGATGAAACAGAACAATGTAATCGTGGTAGTGAAATGTTTATTGGCCTTTGTTGACATATGTGATAAATTTCAAAATAAATCTGTTGACCTTTCTTAATTAGTTTTCTGCAACGTATATTATATCTATTATATAACTAATGAGCTGAACAATTTTCATTAGTGTTGGGCTGTTGTGTATTTTGTTGAACGACTAGAAGTATCCTCTAATCATTTCCTAGATAAAATAAGTAGACCGATCGTTTTGAATTTTCTGGAAAGTAATTTTCCGCTAGTGATTGAAAAAGAAATTCAACTTTCTTTGTCGTTATGAAATGTTGTTCTTAATCTTTTAATATGATCTTTTTCCCAAGAGAATTATATTTAAATGAAGCCAGAACGAAAATACGGAACATCGTGTAGTAAAATAATTCATGCACGGTAGATTTGAAAGAAATAGCAGGCAGCAATATTGCATCACAGTTATGAAATATTCATAGTAGTTCAAAGTCACCATTATTATATATTTAACGGAGGGAAAACGTTTCGTGTCAGCAGTTTCAATCAAAAGTTAAAATCGCACTTGCCTTACGAATGTTTCAATTCACTCAAGTCATCCGTAAAAAATATATCCAATAAACATATATCCTAATTATCTAAATTTCGTAACAGAATAAAAATGTGAAAAGACCTGATGAGTTAACTCGTCAAAAAGAGAGCTACGCTCGTGCGTAGATCTCGATATATACGACACGCGATATAGTTTTATCGATCGGATAGACGTTTTGTTTATCGACGATCGATATTTATCTTGGGACGCAATTCGAGTGCTATGTAAATTGCACGACAATTTATGTCAATTATATTCTCATATATTAACGAGTCGTTATATATGTTTATTTATTTATGTATTATAATTATAAGTTATAAATATCATATAGTTGGATTTAAGCGGTATATATATATATATATATATATGAACGATGTAATGTATACACACACGTATTATGTCGTGAATCATAAATGTGCTCCTTGAGAACGCATGCCTCCACCGTGATGCTTGCAACTCTTTTTAGAATATTCTCCGTGCTTTTTTCTTATCTTCGCTGTATGAAAACCAACATTAAAATTTAGTCGCTCAAATAGGCACGTGGCGGCGGAGTGAAGACGCAGAATTTACGATTCACGGCGTACAATTTTCCCCTGCACGACATGAAATTTCGATAAAGTCGTGTTTTGAACGTACAAAACTTCGATGTGATTGCACCGCAAATGAGAGGCTGATCAATAAAAATATTGCTACGACAAACAGCTTGTCAGCCTCTTGAGCAATAAACTAAGAGAAATAAAGTCGCAATAAAGTCACTGGTCGATTCTTCCTTTGTAATTCTTACTCTTTTTTTCAACTTCGTAGCAAAGTACACAACATTAATCCTTTGTGTTTTACATGAACACAACTTTAAATTTCGATACAAACAGAATAATATATAAATTATATTCTAATATTTTAATAAAAATCTAGTCAAATCTAATCTTTCTTTCCTCTTTTCTTTTTTTTTTGTACGCTCCAGAAAAGTAAGAAATGCATTTTCACACGAATGACCGATCGATGTAAAAAGAAAAAAAAAAAAAAAAAAGAAAAAAAATCCAGCGATCTACGAAAGGGTTTGAGAGCGTATCACGAGCCTGCTTCGGGAACAGTTAATCCGATTCCGTTGGAACGGAGAGAAACGAGACTAACTCGTGTTACGCAACCGAGCCGGGCACCGAATTGGCTAGGCCCGTCACTGGGCGGATCTCGGTGTTTTCCAAATCAGCTGTTAGTCGCCGGTGAAGGGTGACTTACGGGTCTCGTGGTGGGGGACCCGTCAGTTTGCTTCGAGACGCGGACCGATGCGCATCGTGCTCAGTCGGCAGCCAGTCGCGACCGCGTTACACCTTCGTGCACGCGTAATCCACGCAGTGTCTGTCCCCTCGCGTACGCATATGCTCCGCTCGTCTCGTTACGTGCGTGTCGTATGCACGATCGTTTTTGCTACATTCGCATCAGTGACGTATATCGATCAAGCCGAGTGAAAGTGGTGCGAGATCCATCCAACTTACGTCGAGGATACGTCACGTAAATAACGGAGTGCTACCTACATAGTGGAAACTTCCATGTATCGACGAAGGGGGACTTCATAGTGGCGTGTCGTGGAAGCGCAGCAAGTATTTAAAAATAAATACCAACGCGAAGCCCCGTGTGTGCCCCGTTTACGTGAGTGAGACTCCGTGGCTCGAGAGAGAAAGAGAGAGAGAGGCGGAACGACGTGTATGCACGTACGTGTGTATGCGCGTGCCTCTGACCACCCGTCGAAAAAAAAGAAAAAACATCGCAGCGAAACACGTGGCGGCGAGCAGTGGTCACGGTTAATTCATCTAATTTTCCACATGCTGCCCTCTTCCTGAATCGACGTGTGACGCGTCGTTCGAGCAGATCGCGCAGATATTCACGAAGGTGGCCAAGGCCGAGGCTTACTCGCCGCACAAGGTACGCGACTCAAAGTGTGTCAGTAGGATAACGGTGGCCGATCTGTGTTTCGTTCGGCCCGACACTTTTGCCTGACTCTTAGGAATTGGAACACGACTGCATAACTAGAGAAAGGGATTGCGCCATGGTCGGTCGGAACTTTTTTTTTTCGAACATATACGGTAGTTAGCCGCGTTAAGAGACTGGGGATTTTTCTTTTTCTTCTTTTTTTTTTTTTTTTTTTTTTTTGCTCACTTTTTTTCCTGCATTCTGGCAACGACGATTCGTGAGATGGATGCTGGAGCATTATTCGGGTATGTGAGATACTCGGAGACCCACGAGACTTGTTATACTCGACACGGACACTCGATGTAGTATTGGGTTGGCCAAAAAGTAATTGCGTTCCTTCTAATAGATAAACATATACACACACTTGTATATATATATGTCTTAAAATATAACTTCATTTTAAACCGCAGATTCATTGTGTAATCTGACACCAGATTGTCTAAGCTTGTTTTAGAAGAGGAAAATGTACGATTTCATTGACGATTGTTTGTTTGGTGTCAATTTCATGGTAAAGCATCATATTTTTTGCTATACTTCGAAAAGGAAAAAAGAAACGCTGTGCAAGTTTGTGAAAAATTATCCGACGTGTATGGTAAAGAAACCTTCGAACAACGGGTAGTGTCAGAATTGGTTTGGTAAATTTCATTATTATCTCTGTGGAAGAAGATAAGAATCTTTTTTTGAACGCGTGATCGTGAAGTTGCCCGAAAGATGGCAAGAGCTAATCGAACAGAATGGTCAATAATATTGTCTAATATTTGTTTTGTTTCTCATGGAAAGCTTGCACACGAAAAAAGGAAACGTTTACTTTTTGGCCAACGTAATAACTTTATCCTAATAATAATTATGTATTATATTTCGAGTAATTCATGTTTTTGTGACAAATAACTAGAATGATGGGGGAGGGGGGGGGGTAAATATTAGCAAGATTAGTAAACTTGCTAAAAAAATATTTATGTATACTACCAGCTCATGAAAGAGTATTTTCCACAACTGCAAGTTGTTGGTTCAGTGTGAACGAGCCCCACTACTGAAATATGCAGACTCATTATTATCTTCATACTAGACATTCAATTTAAAGTAGTTACTTTGTCGTTTTATTGTTTGTCGCTAAAAATGAAAATTACGTTCGAGTAATGCGAGTAGAAATAACAGACATGTAGTTTCGACTATCTCACGCGATATCCGGGTACCCGGGTAATTTTTTGTTTACCCGAGTATCTCGCACGCGGGTAAGCTCTACTAGATACTAATAGATACTAAATCACGAAATGCTTCCCGTCTGTCAGTATCCTCTCGCGATTTTGTTCTGAACGGATATGCATATTATGAAGTAACATATTTGTTTGAGAAACACGTTATAAATGAGTTATAATAGTTGCGAGAAGAAATCAGAATCGTAGTGTTTCCTGGCTCCTTTTGCGCAATGTAAACTTCTCGAGTTGATGACATATATAATTTAATCAATAGTTGAAGCGACAAATCACGGGATCGTTATCCATCTGTCGTTATCACCACACATTCCTGGAACTGATCTGTTGGAGTAAACTTTCGATCTTACGTATTGTCGTTCCAACAAAGTACATATGAAGAAAAAAAAAAGTATACAACAGTGCCTTGATAAATGACCCGAGACCTTTGCTCAATTTGCCGAAGAAGAGTCTATTTTTAGAGGATCCCCGAGAGTTGGTACGTGTCTCTCTCTCTCTCTGCTTTGGTGTAAGATAAAAATATTTTACACGTTTCTTCATTTTAACCTTCTGTGTGTACGTATGTATCCCGATGGGTATTTCAGTTGCAGTAGCATTCACGTTGCAATAACCGTCCTGCGGTTTGTAAAACCTCACTAATAATAGACAGTCACGCGGACAGTTTCATTGTATGCTGTACGCCCCTCGATAACTGTTCAGATATCCTAATCCAAAGTACATTACCGTTTACAACGTTTTCGCGCCTCGTCGGTGGAGAAACACGCTGCTTTCGGTCGGTTTCGGTCGCTACTTGTCGCCTCCCTCTCCCCTCCTCACGAGTCGCGTTGCGTCACCGGGAGGAGGAGAGAGTATGGCGATGACGATGACGACGGCAGCGAGAGAATCGAGAAAAAAGAAGAAAGAAAGAGTCCCGCGTACAGCACGCTAGTTTTCAGCCTCGGATACAGTCGAATATCCGAGATCCGAGCAAGCAGGTTAGTCACCGATTGTTCGATCGTGGTATCCGGCTACGTGGATAATACGGTTACGGTTAACCTAATATTCGCGCGATAGACTGTTTAACCGAGCAATGGCAGTTACATTAATACGTTGTTACAGGGTGTCTGGTTTGAACAGAGAGCACGTGATACGTGTATCGGGGTCACTGGTTCGAGTTGGGTTTAAACTTTGCGCGTAATTAACGCACGCTGTGTACAACGCCTAAAACGTCGACTAAAACGAGATCTATGCTTTGTTGTGGTTAGTTTTTAACGTTTGTTGGCAAATGTTTGAATTCTTTTTTTTTTTTTGTTTTTTAAATTTTGTTCGGTTCGTAAATACACGATCCCCTAAAAATAGGTGATACACACTATGGAATTGTGTGTCAAAATGATGTCAGAGAGAGAGAGAGAGAGAGAGAGTCGACTGTTTCCTTGCTTAATAAAAAGTCGAAGAGATTGAATTCGCAGCGTTAAAGTGGAGCATGATAGAATGACTCGCAGATTTCGAGGAAGCTTTTGTGAAATGATGTAACGATCCGTTAATGATAAGTCAAGTATCGTTTTCAGCCAGGAGACCTAGTTATTATTTGAAAGATAGTTTCACGTTTGAAAACTTCATTGCTGTCGACGCTGTTTGATCGTGGCATCTCTGAAAAATATTGTAGCAACGAATTACAATTCGCAGTGATTAGATTGCAAATTTTTATGAACAAAATTCGTGAAAAATAATTTTTATTGTGACAACGAATTTGTATAAATTCACACGTGTATAGTCGAATAACAGTGTTAAAATTTAATACATCGTAAAAGAAAACTCTCATTGGCAAATTGACGACTAAATACCTCTTGTTTCTTCGAATTACCGTTTCGAAGTATCCAGGATAATTGCCCCCGACATACAGTAAATCATTTGGAAAAGAAGTTGTTCACTTTTGAAAGTGAGCATAAACGCTATTGACACATTTTGTTGTTGGATTACATTCCATGGGATGAAGCATTTCAACGAACAATGATAGTCATAAATTTTCAGAAAATCGAGGTAGAAGCATTTGGATTTATTGTTTGAAATTCCTTACTTTGCAAGCCCCTGCGTAAAGCTCAGGTCATTTCTTGGCAATTAAGTATCGTGTTTATTAACACAGTGTAATGTATTATATTATATTATATTAAATACATAATATATAATATAAACTATATAATATATATAATGTATTATATATAACCTGACCTATGGGTATAATATTACACGTATAAAAAGGTTAGGTTATATATATGTAATACAGTTATATGTTATACGATATATATAATACGTTATATGTAATATATAATTATAATATAATATTTTATAATATAATTATATTATATTATATTATATGTAACTTAACCTATTATACGTATAATGGGTGTAATATTATATGTATAATAGGTCAGGTTATATATAATACAACATATTATATTATATATAACCTTGTACATTGTATAATGTATTGTATTATATTATATTATATTGTATTGTAATACATTATAATTATTACATCCAAAATTTCATTTCAATTTCGATTCACAGTAGGAAACGTGTCGATCGACCGATCCCTACTCCCGCATCGATTAATCGTATGATCGCGATAACGTCGATCGTAACAGATCCGTGCATCCGGATATCGAATTTGTTGATCGATTCTCACGGTACGCGAGAGGTGAGTTCCCTGTTTAGTATTGGAGAACTTCCAGGAGAATACCTATCGACGTCAGTTCTTATCTGACGTCGAACGACGATGGATTTTATAAGCCCTCGATGTCGGAACGAAACAACTTTGTTCCCGTGGAGCAAAAACAGTGTCTAAATATCCTCGTGATATTTACACTCGATTTGCATATTCCTAGCGATATGAAACGGTTCGTCCTATTGGGACACGTTTTATCAGCCAAACAAATACGGTGATGGTTTCTGAATGTGAGATTCGTTCACCTATGTAGTTGGAAACGTAAGCTATTCACAAATATTCGTGCACCAAAGTATATTGTATAGGGATATGAATTGTTCTATAGGGATATTGTATAGGGATATTAATATTGCATAGGATTAGGGACATGGATAAAGATTTGGGATTTTGCATGTCTGAGCATTTGCAGCCTGTTTAGTAATTTATTTGTGAAAATGTTGAAGCGCTCAGAAATGTATCTTCGTGATGATTGTTTCGAATTTAGAGTTTGCACGTACATACGTACGTTTGTTTACAGTGCGGACGATTTCAAACGGTTACGACTCGAGAAATTTACACGGAGGCGGGGTTGGAGAGGGTGGATGAGAGCGAGAGGAGGGGGAATTGTTTACGACGAGCCTAGGGACATCTAGGTTCAAGACATTCGAATTCGTCAACAGTCGCGACGCGTTCGAAATAATTCGATATGCAATAAAACGCATTGTCCGCCGACCTGGTGCAATCTAGTCGCGTCTCTGTTTCGATGGCCATCCGTGCATTATAGAATTGATCCGAAGATGGATTGTTTCGTTGGAATTGGAGTTGTTCTTGTACGACTTCCTCTCTGCGAGGAAGTACGCTTGGAAATGTGGAGAACTCTTTAGTTTACGTGTTATTGGGAGAAATTGATTGATCGAGGGGGTAAAAATATACTTGAACGAATAAGAATTTCACAGCAACAATTTGATTTCCAATGAATAAAGATTAAGAGAGATTAACAAAGGTAAAGTGGATATTCGACACTGTTCGATATTCGGTGAACAGTGGTGTTATGTTTCGCTAGGTTTACTGATGTTTTTCGCTTTTATTTCGCTTGTCCTGTAATGCCATTCGCAATGACAAACCTCTTAACTGCTTCCAGGAGGGATTTGAAATTTTCTCTTTGTCCCTTTCTCGCACAAAAGGTGTTTCGAAGAAAGTGCAATAAAAGGAACAAAAAGAGGTTATCCACCTAAAGGTCCACTAAATTCCAGTTCTGTTTTCTATTTTGTCTTTGAAAGAAAATTCTCGTTAGTTAAATTTCTATCCATTGTTTGGACATACTTAACTAAATCTAACTGTACATATCCCATGCTATATTAGAAAATTTTACAAAATTTTGAAAGCCTCCATAAAACTCTCCATAAAACTATCCATCTTTGGACACTGAATAGTTACAATTTTCTAAAGAGACACAGGTATGATAATAAACTTTAAGCTCACTTTAAGTTCGAAGCCTCTACTTTCAAAGTGTGTCGTTCATTTTATTTCATGATGGATGATTTACACCGTGTAGCAGATGGCAAGGTGAGGACACTTTTCTTTTCGAAGATATTTTATATACCTTGTCGAAGGTAATAAATTTTGTTTACGCTCCTGTTTGCAATAATCTCCTAAATCTCTACGCTCTCTTTTCGCCCTTTTTATTGAAATTTTGATATAACGACGAATACTTGAATTTTTGGTCGTCTAACACAAAGTTCAATGAAATGACAAAAACGAAACTGTGCGTCAAGTTTTTCTTTTGAAGGTCGTTGCAAAGAGAAGGCTTGAGTCTTCAAATTCGTTGTGAAAGGGATTGTTCGAGAAGAAAAGTATATTTTCTCACGTGCTGTACGATGTTTGAAAAATATTTGAAGGTAGAAGGCTTCAAACTCAGGTTTCATTGTCGCGACGGTTTCAACGTTTAAGCGCGTGAATATTCACTCACTAAACGAGTGGTAAATACCGCGATCCTGAATGGGATCAGTCATTAATCGTTCTTTCTGTGTAACTCAACAGGTACACCATCAGACACGCGCGGTAGAATCGCAGAAAACGATTCAATCGCCCTGGAAAGACAGACTAGCCAAGTGCCTCAAGATCGAGGAGGCGGCGTTCTCTCTCTCTCCACGAATTTCGTTGGATCGAATTTCCAACAGTAGCCACCATAGTGTACCGCACTGATTAGAGAAGGACCGAGCGAGGAAAATCATCGACTTGTCTCGGAGGAAGAACCAGCCTGCCGAGATCTCGTCTCGTCATGCGACGATCTGTCGGTCGCGTTCATCGTGCATAAGTTGCACAAGTTTTATTATGCAGTGACACCGCGAGTTTCGCGGGAGAGTCGTCGCACTGTGTGTGGGCTGTGCGTAACGCGAGTTTTGCGGAGAGCGTATCATCATGACGGAGACCACCAGCGACTCGTCGAAGAGCATCATGAAAGATCCGGAGCACGAGAGCGGCTACTTCGAGGACGGCAGCGACATAGAGATGTGCGCCGAGGAGACGGTTGTCACCGAGGAGTGGGATTGCCACGCGTCCAACTGTCGCGGGTTCGCCAAGGCCGTTTACGAGCTCGACGTCAGGGATCCGAGCGAGCCGGTTCCCGACAACTATGAAGACAGACTGACTGAGAACAGAGGTACGATTTTTTTCAAAAAAAAAAAAAAAAAAAAAAAAAAAAACCGTCTACACTGGGTATACACCGAGTAGGTTTTCCTAATTTTAACCCGTTGGAGATTGAGCGTGTGCTTTGATCCTCTATAGACAAGTTTAAAAGATCAAATTAACGACCGCTTTTTGGAGGATATTGAAATTAATTAGCTGTTCGCATTAAATAAAACTCGCTCTGTAGAGCACGCTGTACAAATCAATTATTGACAAAGTTGAAATTGATTTTCTTTTTTCTTTTTACTTTGCGGTCTGAAAGACTAATTAGAAAAGTTCATAATAATTTAGAAATTTTTAGAGTCCAAGGTCATTTGAAGGTCACGCCACAAACACATCTGAATGCATTTTTTTTATAAGCTATGGTGTAGGAGAAAAATATACGTTTTCCACATATTTTAAAAAATATGGTAGCTTTTCCATTCGATTTGTCTCTTTAATCAGTCAGTTGAAGTTAGAATTTCAAGTTCTTTTAAATGAATCGCTCAAAATCTTCTTAAAACCCGACATACCTGGATTAATGCGAACACATTGAAAGGAATTGTAAGATGTTTGGGTTGTTTGCTGTCCTGTCCTGACTAATGACCCATCTTAGCGAATAAACCTTAGCATACCGATGTGAAGCGACGGTCAAAATGGGCATATAGATTCACTTATTGTTGGTCATTAGCCGGGTCGTGTACAGTTAGCAAAATCGATATGTCGCTAACACTAGACAACTATATTTGTCGATACAATATATAATATATAATATAATGAAATATAATATATAATTCTCTATAATTATATTATACTCTAGTCTATAATATAATGTAATATGATATTCTATTATATGATATTCATATTGCAGAATATTATATTCTACACAATATGACAAATATAATATAATATGTAATTCTCTACAATTATATTATATTCTATTCCATAATATAATGTAATATGATGTTCTATTGTAGAATATTATATTTTACACAATATAACAAATATAATATAACATGCAATTCTCTACAATTATATTCTATTCTGTAATATAATATAGTGTTATATAGAATATTATATTTTATATAACAAATATAATATAATATATAATTCTCTATAATTATATAGAATACAACAAATATAACATAATATACAAGTCCCTATTTTTCGCACAGTTTACACTCGTTATTCAAAAGTATTGGTAAAATTTAAGGAAATCTGGTGAAACTCCACGAGTAGTCCCCCCGTTGCTACTTAATATTTTAATTTACGACCAGGTTACGTCGTTTCCTCGAACTGTACTTTTACGTCTTTACACGCAAATGCGACGGAGATTTTCTAACAGTCCCGTTGAGCGCGGTAGCCTCGTTCCAAAGGTTGTGTCGCACTTTTCGTCGTGATTGTCGTCGTCGATATGTCTTGTCTTATGGGGTCTGTGAGTCACGCCATAAACGTGCGTAACGTCACGTCGGGGATTCTCTTTCTAGACCTAGAAAGTAAAACGACCATTTATAGATAGTATATCTTTCGTAAGTTTGACGAGATTTTCCATCATTTACATTCCCGGCATTTCGGCTTATATTCTTTAACGTGGTTTCATTATAACTCGTTAAAATTTTCACAGTTCTCTCGTTGAAGATGGAAGGAGAGAACGACACGATTTGATCGCGGACCAAATGCTTCTACGTATTATTATTGCAGCTGTTCAAAGACGGAGCGCGCTATAGTGGTGCTACACGTATATTGCGTAGCTCTTCTTGTTCCAAGCGCCATCATACTTGAGGTTATCGGCAACAAATCTGACTGATCTTGAGAATATACTCAAAAATTTTGCTAGCTTGCGGTTGTTGTTGCTTCTCGTTTTCAAAAGAACATAAAATTTCAACTTCTAACTCGTATGTTTTGAATAAACGTTTGAAGAAACGACGAATATATATATATATATATATATAAATTTTTATGTATTAAAATGAATGTCATAGAATACTCACGTGTCATAGAATACAATCGTGATTTTGATTCGTAGTCAAACATACACGAAGTTGAATTCGAGTTTTAAATTTAATAAAGTATCTCTGTTTAAATTTCCCGCGTTGTCCAAACACCTGTTACAACCTCTCAACAGAATGTTCCAAATATGTACTTCGGATAAAATTCTTAATGCAGTTGCATGCCAATAGACACCACATATGTACCCTGGAAAAGATTTTTCTCACAATCAGTTGAAACCGGAGCTAGAAAAGAATTACCTACAGTCGGTAACAAAAGTATTCTATATTTTTGTAGACAATTCTGCGAATTTTAACTCCCAACTTCTATATTTTGAATAAGTGACAAACAACGAGGATATATTGCATTTGTGTTGTCCACGTATTAAAACGGATATTATGGAATAGAATACGGTACGAATCGAATTCTTACGAGATCGAGTTCGAATTTTACATTTTAATTCTTCAGATTGAATAAATTTGACAACGATTTCGATTAATTTGCTCAATTGATCCTAATCCCACAGATTGAAAATTAATAACAAATTTCGTAACAAATCAATACGTGCTCAAGAAGCAATACTATACTGTGATTATAAATTATTAACGCTGGAACTACCGACGATCGAAGCATAAAAATCTCCCGATCGTTAAAACGTTAAAACGAAGAGAAACTTTTCTTTTTTTCTTTTACTTGCAAAAGATCGCTCAAGCCTCTGCAAAATGCGTCTTGCTCTGCGTCTAAATTTCTAGGAAAAATCATAAACCGGGTCGTTTCCACTGTTTCTAGTGTCTCTCCCTAGAAAATCGCGAATTATTCAACTTGGAGAGTTCAATAATTATCCCGAACGTCCACGCGAGCCTAACAACAAGCGTGTATGCAAAAGCGCAGCGAACTCGCCGTGTATTCCAAGCTGCTCCAAAGAAATCCGAGGACTGACAACTCCTAACCACATTGTGCGGTTTCTCTCTCTCTCTCTCTCTCTCTCTCTTTCTCTTTTACGCGTGTTCGTCTACTTCACGTTCGTCTTTCATTTTTTTCCCCTTTCTCCTCTCTTCCTCCGCCTTTCTTCTTTCTCTCCCCCCTTTCTCTTTTTTTTTTTTTTTTTTTCGTCGTTTCGCCTTCTGTTTCTCTGGCGCGGTTTTGCGCGAGACGCGCGTACGTGCTTGCACACGCCACTTTCTCATCCGCATTCTTCTTCGAACCTGGTTGATCCTGGTGAAAGAGGCTGGAGAGCGAGGACAGTGGGTATAATTGGGTCCAGTTTGCGGAGCCAGTCGCCGCTGTATCCTGCTCCCAAAGGACATCCGCGTATAGCGATGGGCCTTGCGACGCGCACCGATCGATTTTTAACACTTTCACGCCGAGTGTTTCGAGAATATTAGTATAAACAGTGAAGTAAAAATGTCTGTTAATCTAGTACAATATCGTGTCAAAATATCAGTAATACACATACAATTCAGTTAACATTCATTGTACTTCATCATTATGATTCAGTTGTAATTCTGATTCCAATAAATGATTATGAATCAATAAATAGCTCGTTGTAATTGCGATTCAACAAATTATTGTAATTCAACATAGTAGTAATCGACGTGATATAGATTTATACACTTGTGTTTCTGTCCAAACAGAAATTAACAATTTTGACAATAGTATCTTTGAAACAAACGAATGTCTGCAGTCAATAGTTATATTAATATATATACATATATATATTATATAGTGTATATTATTTTATTAATATATATACATATATATATGTTATATACTGTATATTATTTTATTAATATATATACATATATGTTATATACTGTATATTATATTAATATATATATATTATGTGTTATATGCTGTATATTGTTAATATATATAATAATATATATTATATCACAGGTTCTATTGTTACAGTACATTAGTAAAATCACAATAGTTAAATTAAGATTGTACAATTGTTTATGAAACTTCTAGAATAATGAACGATGTCCCTTACGCGCCATTTCAAACTTCTCGCCGGGAGGGTGTTGAGAGACTACATACCTTTGAATGATTCGAATGGAGAATTCAAGAACTCTCTTGGAGATAAAATTATATTTCGTTAAAAAGAAACGATAAGTACATTTTATTTTAGCTACAAGCCTGGAGAGACCCGTTATCGAATTATGTGTGTAGGAACCAGTCCTCTCTTTCTCTTGGGGACCCAGGATAGCGTTTCTTGCACAGATAGGGAAGAATGGCGTGGAAAATGAAAGAGGAGAGGTTCTCGAGTTCTCATTGTGTGTCATCGAGCATTCTCGGTGATCGATACTCGAAGCGTTATAAATGCGTTATAAGTTGGATTAAATTGTTGTGGAATTATGTGGAATAACGGCAGTTTTCCGTTTGGTTTATTCTGAATAGAATAAGAGAGGATTGTCGAGGATTTTATGTTTGAGGGTTGTTTGTAGAGCTAAGGATCCTCGAGTAGTAATACTTGATTTGTCTTTAGAGATCTGTCTCTAATTTGTCTTTAGAAATATTAGAAATACTTGATACTTCGTACTTTATTAATTAAAACTTTATTAACAGCTAAGAATCTTCAGTGAGAAACAATAGCTAAGAATCTTTCAGGTAGAAATACTTACTTGATACATACTTAATAATAGGTGAGAATTTTCAGTGAGAAGTAATAGCTAAGAATCTTCAGTGAGAAATAATAGCTAAGAATCTTCAGGTAGAAATGCTTAATTTGTCTTTAGAAATCTGTCTCTAATTTGTCTTTAGAAATATTAGAAATACTAAATACTTCACAATAGCTAAGAATCTTCAGTGAGAGACAATAGCTAAGAATCTTCAGGTAGAAATACTTGGCTGATAGATAAAAATACTTGATACATACTTAATAATAGGCAAGAATTTTCAGTGAGAAATAATAGCTAAGAATCTTCAGGTAGAAATGCTTAATTTGTCTTTAGAAATCTGTCTCTAATTTGTCTTTAGAAATATTAGAAATACTAAATACTTCACAATAGCTAAGAATCTTCAGTGAGAGACAATAGCTAAGAATCTTCAGGTAGAAATACTTGGCTGATAGATAAAAATACTTGATACATACTTAATAATAGGCAAGAATTTTCAGTGAGAAACAGTAGCTAAGAATCTTCAAATAGAAATACCTAATTGATACATAAGCTTCAGTTAGAAGTAATAGCTTAAGAATCTCCAGGATAGAAATATTTATTTGTATGTGTTCACCATCAATTGTTACACTTACAGAGAAATCTTCGTAGAAATATTTAGTAACATTTCTTCTTAGTAATATTTAGTAATATTCTTAATATTCCTCTTAGTAAAATTTAGTAATATTTATTTAATATTTTTATTTTTATTTTGATCAGTGTCGCGAAATTTTTGGGAAACGTCTTCCACGAGTATGGTAAAATGAAGCTGGACCAAGTAACCAATCTACGAGCGTCCCTCTCTGATCTTTCGAGGCTTCCCCGATAAACATTCTTACTTTCGACATTTCGTGATTTTCATTCGATTTTAGACGCGTTACGCGAAATTGAAATAACACACTCTCTTGCTGGCGCAAAGTTAAGAAGATTGTACTTCGACGCGTGGTTATAGATTCGAAAAGCTCTGGTAGAGCTTCAGCGAGAGGCCGTTCGCGAGGACAAACGTTTCCGCTTTGAAAGTGCACCGTTTTCTCGGTGTAATTGACGGTCTCGTTTATTACACTTTCTGTTATGAGTTCTGAAAGTTTCACGTTGCTGGAAATAATTAGAGATCGCCCCCCGATCCGGGGGGAGGGGGGGGGGAATTAACGCTGGAGAACACACAATTGCGCAAACGGAGAACATCGACTTCTCTCTTTTTGGCTCTGGCTAGCAAACGAAAAGACGAAAGTGATAGTCTTTATTTCGCGGCCAGACGAAATGTAAAAAAGAAAAAACAAAGAAGCATGAACAAACAGGGGTTTACTTTGTAAAAAAGAGCAAATGTACTGCGTTCTTTTTTTCTTTTTTAGGCCGACTGTTCTTGGCTGCCTGTAACTTTCTACAGCTGTAGATAAAAGATACAACGCCGTCAATTATCGTAAAGATAAGGATGTTCTCGAAACGAACTCACGCCTCAATTTTGTATCACAATGTTCACGCCGCGAGGAACATTTGTACGTGGAGGACAAGAGCGGTTTCAAGGCTGGCGCCATATTTTTCGCTTCTTTTACACTTTATCGCGGAATTATCGCGTTTAGCCCGACTTTTGTAAGCTCCGATCTCTCTTGGTCGGTTGGATACAATTTGTTGTTGCACGCTCAGTGTAGATTCGAGGGCTGTTTTCCCAAGAGTGAGCCCAGTTGTTAACAATGTTTTTTTTCCATTTCTTCGAGTGAAAATTAAACTCTCTAAATTTTCTTTTCCTCGACGTGGAAGTCGAGCTCTTTGGAAGCTTCACCTTCAGACTTCCTTGGAGATAATGGCCTTCCTAAGGCCTCCCTTTTTCTTCATTCTCAATTATCGCGAAAATTCCACGCCGTGAAAATTGAAATTAGAGAAGCGAGATCTAGCGAGGCGAACAAAATGAAGTTTAGTTGAAACTTAGTGAATGAAATTTAGTAGAGTTCAAGGCTGCTACCGTAGCCTATGCAGGTTTCTGCACGATTGTCACAGCGTCTCGTTTTATATTAGACAGAGTTTGCATCTCAAAAAATTCTGACCTTCCTGCGACACATGATCGTTGTTACTCAGAAAGTGAATTTTCTCTTCCCTTTTTTCTTCTTCTAAAAAGAAAAAAAAGAAAAACACCTGTTGTCTGACTGGATGGTTCGAACAGTCGACATGGAATATCTTCCTCTCCCAAGAAACACATCTCGAAGAAAACAGAGAAAATTTTGGCAAAATGTTCGAACAGATTCTAACGACGACGATGATGGCCGTTCACGTGTGTGCACGCACACCTGTTAGGCGCGACGTAATACACGCGAACATTATGTCACAGCGCTGTCTCCCGGTTGCGAGTTGCAATTATACCCCGGTAAATTATTCGTTGCTCGTTTCATTGTGCACACGTGCATACGTTAAAAAGAACAGGAAGATCGATAAGAAGAGAGAGAGAGAGAGAGAGAAAGAGAGAAAGAGAGAGAGGAGGCAGGGAGCCGAGCCGCGTGTGTACGTGAACGATTGATCGCTCGGGAGGAGGTTGTGTAACAGCTTCGGTTAACCTTCGGCGGAAAGCTTTTGCGTTTTCGTTTCGATATCCTCTCCTATCCATCCTCGTGTATAGGATGGAAAACTCTCGACTCTTTGACGACATCGATCGCGCGATACCGAATATCAAGGCTGACCCCGCGCGGCGTGTCTACCACTCAGGTATATTTAATGAAGATGATCCTGGTTCTTGGTGAACGATATCTATCTCTCTTAGAAGCCTCGACGACCCAGTTTTGACACGGTTGCTCCTGCTCGTTTTTTACCATCGTCGAAAGATCGCGGCTAGATCGTCGACTTTTCGTTCTGCGTAACCTGGCTAGGAAACTTAACACCGGCGAAGATGATCAATTTTGTGATTTTCTGTTGGAAATTTTACACATTTCCAGACATTCGAGTGATTTTATGATGAAATGTATTAACAGATATAGAATAATTTTATATATTTATATATATTATATGATATTATAGGATATGCATAAATACCCTATGATATAATAAATCTAATAATCTATATAAATATAATATGGAATATATAAAATATTATTGTATATAATGATATTATAAATTTTATACATTTATATATTTTTATATAAAATTTATATTATTCTATGTCTGTATAAAATCTCTGTCAGATGTAGTTAATATAAATTTTACACATTTACAGACATTCGAGTGATTTTATGATGAAATGTATTAACAGATATAGAATAATTTTATATATTTATATATATTATATGATATTATAGGATATGCATAAATACCCTATGATATAATAAATCTAATAATCTATATAAATATAATGTGGAATATATAAAATATTATTGTATATAATGATATTATAAATTTTATACATTTATATATTTTTATATAAAATTTATATTATTCTATGTCTGTATAAAATCTCTGTCAGATATAGTTAATATAAATTTTATATATTTCTAGATACTCGAATGATTTTATAATGAAATATATTATATATATTTAATAAAATATATTAACAGATATAGAATAATTTTATATATTTATATATATTATAGGATATGTATAAAAATCCTGTAATATAATAATCTATATAAATATAATATTGAATATATAAAATATTATTAATAATATCATAAATTTTATACATTTATATATTTTTATATAAAATTTAGATTATTCTACGTCTGTATAGAATCTCTGTCAGATATAGTCAATATAAATTTTATATATTTCTAGATAATCGAGTGACATTTGTAACAAAATACATCGACAGGAGCTCGCGTTCTTTATTAACTTATCCTTTGCACTTCAATTCCATTTGCTACGAATGTTATACTTTGGCCGTACTTTAGTCTCGACGATATTCGATAGTTTTAGTATTCGTTCTTCCTTTCAATTGCATTGGTAGAGAAACACGAATGGTTGCGTAAATATATATATTTTTTTCTGTTTTCACTTTTGACAGAGGAATTCCGACCAATTTCGCCAACATTGCAGATAGATCGAGTGCGCTTGTAAGGATACACCGGCCGTGTAGTGTTCGGTATTCAATCCTTCCGTTAAATCCACGATGAACTTTAGCTGCAATGCTGGCGCAACGTTTGGAATACTTCCAAAAAGGATAAGACGGAAGTCATCATCAGGAACATGTATCAATCCGTTCGACCCGCCGCGTCTGATATCGACGATCACACTTTTCTTAACTTTCACTTTCCTTTCATTTCTCACCGATATCGTTACGCTATGTAAATAGAGCTTCAGATGAAGACTTCACCTATACATTTTCATCCTGTTTTCGAAGAGTATTCAGTAAATCGAAGAGTATACAGTACGGTGGGAAAGTTTCGACTCGTCCCTCCCGATTCTACAGAATAGAATCTTACCTCGTTTCAAAGATGTTGCCAAGAGTTTATATTGACCCTTTTGGCACGCAAGAGCCGCGAGTTTTGTCTTATTTCGAACGTTATGTCTTTTTAAATATTTGAATACTTTGCCGCTCCCTCCTTTTTTGTCTTTTTACCGACGTCGAAATATTTCTACCGAAAAGACAGTGTGTCTGCTTTACCGACATTTTTTCACTCCGTTTCTGCGACGATGCTTCGCCGAAGTTTCAGACTATGTAATTTTTATAATATTAAAACATTAATTTTTATAATTTTATAATACTAAAATTATTATTATATTGTGATATTAATATTATTATTGTATTAAAATTATTAATAATAACCTCGTAATAATTATATTATTATTATGTTATTACATATATTGTATTAAATATACGTAATAATAATAATATATAAAATAAAATAATGAATATATATACAATAATATTAATATAATATTAATAATTTTAATATAATAATAATATATCAAATAATATTGTAATATTATAATAATTACATAATTAATTGTAATATTATAATAATTACATAATTAATAGTATTACATAATACTAATAATTTCAATATAACAATAATATATCAAATAATATTATAATATTATAATAATAATATATTACATAATACTAATAATTTCAGTATAACAATAATATATCAAATAATTACTATTATAATAATAATATATTACATACTACTAATAATTTTAATATAAAAATAATAATATGTTACATAATACTAATAATTTCAATATAACAGTAATATATCAAATAACATAATATTATAATAATAATATACTACATAATATACTAATAATTTCAATATAACAATAATATATCAAATAACATAATATTATAATAATAATACATTACATAATATACTAATAATTTCAATATAACAATAATATATCAAATAACATAATATTATAATATTATAATAATTTTAATATAACAATAATATGTCAAGTAATATTATAATACATTATATAATATATAATAGTATGATAATATATTTATATTATATATGTATACACACGTATATACATATATAAATATAAATATATATATATATATATATATATATATATATATATATATATATATATATCACAGAGAAATTAAACGTACTAAAAAGCACGCTTCTCTATTCTATATATTAAACGACATCAAGATCGGGAAACCAAACGAATCGGTATTTATCGTGTTTTCTCTCCGCCGATTTTTTTCCCAGCGTGTACACTCTCCGGCGATCGATTGTTCTCGTAACTGCGAGTTCAATTTCGTTCGCGTTCGCGAAACGAGCGACAATAAATTCCTCAATGCAACCGATCTTACGCAATCGTAAGTTTTTGCGCAAGCATGAATCTATATGAATGTTTGCGCGGCGCTAATAGCGAACGATTATCGAGGACGATTGTTACAATGTGTTGCGCGATTTGTTTTCGCTTCTTTATCTCGTTCCTCCCCTTCTCCGCTCTTCTGCTTCTTTCTTCTTGATCCTTCGCGCGCGAGAAAGGAAAAGAGAGGACGCATATCGAGCTACTTTGGTTTCTTGGTTTTGTTTGTTGCAACTTTTTTTTTTTTTTCGTAGTTGCGCCGCTCCAATCTTCTTGACCTACATCAATTTAACGATCTGTTTTTAAAAAACACTTTAATACACGTATCACTCGGGCGGAGTTGGCTCGATCTCTCATTACATGTAATTAGGTTATCAAATGTCAATTTTCAAGCATCTTGATCGCAAGCTACAGTTGCTCGTGTTGTTCGTTTTCATTTCAAAAAATAAGCCACAAAGTCTGAAGAATTCTCTGCTTGCCCTTTAAATTATAATTCAGCACCAAGTATAATTCACTACAGTTGGTAGTAAATTACACTGAATTTATTGTAATTAGTAACGAATAAATTTGCTGATAGTAATTTGCTACCATTTTACCAGAAAGTAATGATCTTTTTGGCGCACAGTGTGTTGAGTCTAGAGGTTTTGCATTCCTATGGAATGACAATTATTGTACAAACGAAACTTTAGAATGTCAACTTGATGGTTGATGGATATGGAGAGTGAGGAGGAATTTAAAATTCGTATCAAAAAATTGCAAAAGTTTATCTGTTTCTCACCAACAAGTGAGTATGTAATATCCGTGACTTTTAATTTGGCCAGAATTTGGGGATAAGTAATAAATTCAACGAGGAAGAAAACTTAAGTAGATACGATTGACCGAGTATGTTTTTAATGTGACAGGCCGAGTAATAAAGTGAAAAAATTGAGCTCAAAATATATACTTCTTGTCTGAACAAAATCCCAGGAAAGGAAACAGACTTTTGCATGAAATATCATTTCCTTTGTTTTTCGAATCAATGATCATTTTATAATACTCTGTTTGCAAAAATTACAAATTTATACGCATCTGCTTTCACAAACGTGTATAAATTTTTTCAGATATCAATTATATTTAAGATATAACAATAATTCTTTAAAAAAAAAATGTGGGCCATCCCTGGCTTATCCTACGCCAACTGGCAAAAATATTTACACTGCTGCTCAAACATTGGTATCGTCGTTGTTCAAAAGTAAAAAAAAAAAAAAAAAAAAAAAAAAAATACGGAGAGAATATCCATGCAGAAATATTGCTCGTTACCAAAGATCTCGATCCTTAACTAGGAATTTAGTTTTCAAAAATTCCCTCACGGGGTGCCTAATTAAAATCACGCAATGACGAGTAGGACAAATGCTCCTTATTGTGATGTAAATTTAAATTGCGTTCGACGTGTATACTCGTGTAAAATAAAAAATTGCCATTCACTTTGAAACCTCGAAATTTCAATAAGGAATAATGAAAATGTCATGTCTGGTCGCATATTTCCTTTATATTATCTTAATAAAACTGCTGTGTATTTTATAAAAGAAAAAAAAGTTCATACTCTTTTGGCAAAGTATACAAAACAATTCGATGCATTCAGGAAAATAATCAACATAGTTTGTAAAAAAAAATCTAAATATATCTAATGTACCAAAGAGAATAATCAAACTTCTTTTTTATAAATGTTATGTAATTGTCAAATACACAACGTAATAATGTGTAAATGTTAAATAACATATAAATGTTATATAATTGTTAAACACATAACATAATAATGTGTGAATGTTAAATAACATATAAATGTTATATAATTGTTAAACACACGTAATAACATAATAGTATATAAATGTTATATAATTGTTAAACACACGTAATAACATAATAGTATATAAATGTTATATAATTGTTAAACACACGTAATAACATAATAGTATATAAATGTTATATAATTATTAAACACACATAATAACATAATAGTATATAAATGTTATATAATTGTTAAACACACATAATAACAATAGTATATAAATGTTATATAATTGTTAAACACATATGACATAATAACATATAAATGTTATATAATTGTTAAACACATATAATAACATAATAGTATGTAAATGTTATATAATTGTTAAACACACATAATAACATAATAGTATATAAATGTTATATAATTGTTAAACACATATGACATAATAATATATAAATGTTAATTAATAACATATAAACGTTATATAATTGTTAAACACATATAATAACATAATAGTATATAAATGTTATATAATCATTAAACACATAATAACAATAGTATATAAATGTTATATAATTGTTAAACACATATGACATAATAATATATAAATGTTAAATAACATATAAACGTTATATAATTGTTAAACACATATAATAACATAATAGTATATAAATATTATATAATTGTTAAACACGTATAATAACATAATAACATAATAATATATAAATATTAAATAACATATAAATAATTGTCAAACACATATAACATAATATATAAATGTTATATAATTGTTAAACACATTGCATCGCGTTCCATTGAAATAATATAAAAGAGACACACACCACCAGACAGTGACATTTTCATTACTTCTCGTTGGAATGTTCCAAAGTAAATGGTAATTTGTTATTTTACAAGAAATTCACGAATATACACGTCAACCACACCGCAAAAAAAAAAAAAAAATATTGTTTTTGGATTGACGTGTATACACGTCGAACGCAGTTAACCGATTAATCGAGCGGGGTCTAAACGACTTCAGGAGGGAAAAAAAGAAAATCGAAAAAAAAAAAAAAAAAAAAAGAAAAATTTCGTTCGACGAATGAAAACGACGTTTCGCGCGCGCGTTTTCGCCGCGGCCTGAACGAGATCACGTTGCCTGAACGCGTGTTGCGCCGCCGTTCGATGGAACGTCTGCATATCCGCTGAGAATCCCCATCGAATTCGCGGTGGTGTCGTCGGGTGTGTGCGTTGATATTGATTTGTTGGGAATTTATATTTAGACTAAGGCGAACTTGCCTTGGAACGAGTTATTTATCCTTTGGTGTTTTCTCGTCAAGAGAGAGAGAGAGAGGGGAGGGGGGAGAGAGCGTGCTCTGCGCTCGCTTACGAGGAATAATCACACGTGGAAAAGCTTCTTGGTCATATCGTCGATCAGTTGTTGTACCGTGCCCGGTTTTATTCATCATCGATGGGCTCCTGGTGGGGAAATATCAGACGTCGCGACGTCCGTTCAATCCGTGTCTAACAACGTTGAATCGCGTTTTTCCTCTTTCAATTTCTTTTTTTTTTTTCTCTCTCTCTTTCGGGTTTAAAGTACACACGGGGGAAAAACAGATGCTGTCGATGAACGACGGAGGATTCGTATTTGGCACGAAGTGATTGAAATTCTTTTTAAATATTATTTTTATATTCTTTACATTGTACTGATACTTTTTATATTTATCTGACAAGTAACGTATTTGTTGTGATGCGAAATTGAATGTAACTTTGTTTCGAAGTTGTTCGAATGGTAGGCAACGACGAGAAAATATTTTTATATTTTTTTATACTATGTTTATTTTTTACTATTTATTTAACAAATATTTGTTACGAAACGAAAGAACGTAACTTTCGAGAAAATATTTTTATATTTTTTTAATATATTTTTATATTTATATTTGTATATATATACTTATCTATTTTTATGTTTTTATATATATTTATACATTTTTATATTTATATTTATAAATATTTATACATTTGTTTTATATTTAATTAATAAGTCTCTCATTGTGAAACGAAAGTGGACTTTATTTTAATTGCAAGCAGGGTCCAAAAAGAATTTATTATTCTATCGTTATTCTAAATACTTTTGCCATATCGGTGGCAGCTTTTGAGGAACATCGGGGCCCAAAAATGAGAACAGAAAACTGTTCGCCTTTTGTAGGTCATTGATGACTCGCTCAATCGATTTCATTAACATTGGATAATATTTCATAACGTTGCCACGGTATGTGTAGGTGTGAGAGACCCACTTGAAAGATTTTCATTCACAGCATTTCCTTTTTTCTTTTCTTATATTGCAAAGTCACAATATTGCGACAGTACGTGGCAAATTTATTTATATATTCTCCGGTTGCACGCGAGCTGTCGACGATTCGCGATCCGCGAGTGTTCTGCATTCGAAGATCGTTCGTTTCGTATTCCCCGCCACCGGTCGAGTTTTTTTTTTTTTTTTAAAATTAACACGAACATGGCCGTGAAATTCGTTCGCCATTTGCTTGCGTGCAATTTTCTGCAGATTCGCGCTGAATTTATTCTTCTCACCTCCGACTCGTATTTTTTCTTATCTGGCTTTAATTGAAGCCGAGGTAATGTTTGCCGGAGGGAGGCACCGCGTGCACGATTTACCTGACGACGAGACAAACGGAGGAATGTCTGTAACGTGTGTGTAACATGTAACGCAACGCATCAGTACCGTATCAAATAACGGTCGTGCCACGATAAACCGACCGTGGGCCGCTCCGTTCTCTCCCGAGTCGTCGTTTTTGCCCGAACGACATGCCTAAAAACTCGATCCAGCCTGAGAAATTATTTCGTAAGAAATAACCTTTCGTCGGGCACGGGCTGACGATCAAGCAATACCTGTGTTACCTCTGACAATCGCTTCCGGAAGATTAATTGTCCCTAATGGATTCTAATGGCTAGGCTACTAAATACTAAAATGGTCAAAACGATCAATTTTCTGTGAAAATTTTATTAGATACATTTTTAAACACTCGAGTGATTCTTAATGAAATGTATCAACTTGCATTGTTAACTTTTTCTTTAACTTTCACTTTAATTACTTTGGTGCAGATATTATACTTTAGTTACAATTGCCAAAATGGTCAAAATGGTCAATTTTCTGTGGAAATTTTATTACATACATTTTTAAACTCGAGTGAGTGATTCTTAATGAAATGTACCAACCTGCATTGTCAACTTTTTTTTTTAACTTTCACTTTAATTACTTTAGTGCAGATATTATACTTTAGTTACAATTGCCAAAATGGTCAAAATGGTCAATTTTCTGTGGAAATTTTATTACATACATTTTTAAACACTCGAGTGATTCTTAATGAAGTGTACCAACCTGCATTGTCAACTTTTTTTTTTAACTTTCACTTTAATTACTTTAGTGCAGATATTATACTTTTAGTTACAATTGCCAAAATGGTCAATTTTCTATGGAAATTTTATTATATACATTTTTAAACACTCGAGTGATTCTTAATGAAATGTACCAACTTGCATTGTCAACTTTTTTTTTTAACTTTCACTTTAATTGCTTTGGTGCAGATATTATACTTTAGTTGCAATTGCCAAAATGGTCAAAACGGTCAATTTTCTATGGAAATTTTATTATATACATTTTTAAACACTCGAGTGATTCTTAATGAAATGTACCAACTTGCATTGTCAACTTTTTTTTTTAACTTTCACTTTAATTACTTTAGTGCAAATGTTATACTTTAGTTGCAATTGCCAAAATGGTCAAAACGATCAATTTTCTCTGGAAATTTTATTATATACATTTTTAAATACCCGAGTGAAATGTATCAACTTGCACTGTTAACTTTTTCTTTAACTTTCACTTTAATTACTTTGGTCCAGATATTATACTTTAGTTACAATTGCCAAAATGGTCAAAACGATCAATTTTCTGCTGAAATTTTATTATATACATTTTTAAATACTCGAAATGTATCAACTTGCATTGTTAACTTTTTCTTTAACTTTCACTTTAATTACTTTGGTGTAGATATTATACTGTAATTCTATCGTAAAAACGAGTCTTGTTTATTCAGGCTGTGAACGTCAATTGATTGTTCACGGATTGAAACCATTCTTTCATTCTTTCATTCTTTCTTTGTTCTCTGCTCGTTAGAGGAAGGATCGGTTAATCCCTCGATTATCCCCACCTCATTTTATTTAAACATATTGTTACATTTTATTTAAATATATTATTACCTGTATCATTTTATTTAAAGCGAAAAATTTCGTCAATAAATTGCTGGTAGATGATGCGAGAAGAAAAGTTTATCCGGGGCAAAATTTTTTTGTTAACCTCTTGCCCTGGAATGACAGTTCTAAGTAAAATGAAATATACTTATTATATATAAATAAAATAAGAAGTAAAATTTTTACATACTCAGACAGTTTTAAGTAAAATAAAATATACTTATTACATATAAATGTAATAATAAGTGAAATTTTTATATACTCAGTTTTAAGTAAAATAAAGTATATAATAAAATATATTTATTGTATTAAAATAAAAAAAATATATCTAAGTGAAACGAATTAGGCAGAACGAATAATAAGTCTGTTACTTCTCAATCATTTCTATCCATAATGATGTCGCACCGGCGAGCTTGAAAAGAAAGCGACGGATTTATTGTGTACGGTTCGGTCACTCGTTATGGTCCGCAAGCCAGAGTTGCGCCCCAGCGCAAGTGGTTAATAAATGTGTGCCGATATTTGAACGTATCGATCGTGCAACATCTCAGCTTGGAAATGACCGAGTACAGTCTTGGTTCGTTGTCGACTGGTACAATGGCTGGTGCCATCGCGCCAATGCTCCGAATAAATCGTAGATGGGGATATATCGCGTGATATTAAGTGCACGTGTAGTTGGCTTTCGTCTGGTCGAAGAAAGAAAGTAGTCGGTCCCGTTACGAAATAGCGAGTGAATGCCGACTATCTGGGTCAGACAAAAGCGGAACTTCCGCGACTATATACACTTCGAGGACTGACGGCGTTTTAACCTGGAACGTTGGTTCAATTTTTTCGCGCTTCTTCGTGCAAATTGCCCACTTGTGCTTTTTTTCTTCTTCTTCTCTCTCTCTCTCTCTCTCTCTCTTTCTGTTCCTTTCTCTTTTTCTCCAAGAACAACGTGATCGAGTTGATTTTAAACTTTCGTCGTTAATCTCTTGCGCTGGAATGACGCGCCACGCACGTCGAGAATCTTTTTTTCCTAAAATTGCAATATTTCAAGTATATTCAAGTATGACTCGGGCAAAACGAATAATAAATTTATTACTTCTCAGTAATTTCCACCAGTAATTCCGTGTGATGTCGTGCCGACGAGCTCGAAAGAAATGGAAAGCGACGAATTTTATTGTATACGGTTCGGTCACTCGTTATGGTCCGCAATCAGTTGCCCAGGCGCAACGTGGTTAATGGAATTAATTCTGTATAAAATTAGAATTAGCGCCGCAATTGGCGAAGGAGTATTCCCTTGCAAATTTCAGTATTAATAAAAATTTGAATATCTGCAGATTTTGCAAAATTCGCGGATGAAAATATGACAGGTTTTCTTCGGATGTTCTCAGGAATTGTCAGACATTTTGAGTTTCAGCCGGTGCTCAGCTTGCACGTGTGTGGTTCGAAAGGTGTCCAATGACAATGATATGAATTTCCTGCGAACGCTTCAATTTGTTGGAGAAAAATATGCATGGTCAAAGAACTGTGACATGCACTTAGGTGTACATGTTATACTGATGAATGGTGGTTTCCGTTTCGCGTTCAGATAGGGTGAACAGACTTTGTACGGAATCATGTAAATCATCTTTGCGAAAGTGTTTCAACGTTCGTCGAGGCTTGCGTTTTGCCTGGCCACTCTTCACCTTCAACTTGCGTGCACCCTTTGAAGATGAATGTGCCTGTTAGCTTCCGGTATATCTATAGCTCTCGTGAATCTTTTACAACTGTCTCCACTCTGTTTGCTGTCAATTTTCTCATTGTCTGACTAAAGAACGCCAGTTTTTATTATTTTCTCCGTTTGCTAGAGTAGTTTTGCCAGGGTAGTGTTCTCTCATGAAAATTATCTGTGTATATTTTCTAGAAAAGTTTTCCTGCGAAAACTAAGAGCACGTGTTCTTATTATCTCTTGTCCTTTTACCAAGTAGCTTTTCTATAAAAATTATCTGCGTTTTTTTCTTTTATAAAAATTTTCCTGTTCAAATAAGAGCATGTATTTTTATTATTTTCTTCGTTTGCAGTCAGGAAATTCTTACAATTATTCTCTTCTATCCAGGCACGTCTCGATTTTACAATAATTTCGGAATAATTTCGTCAGTACAATGCTAAGGAATCACTGTATTCTAAATCGAGATCTTTATACGACAGGATATTAACTGTCTTTCTTTCTCTAAGCCTGTCTTTAATTCTTTTTCACCCGAGATTTTCAAGGATCAAACACGAGGATCTCTCGGTTTTGTTCTTCTATCGTTAGGAAAAGTAGTGAATGTCTTTTTTAAATATCCTTTCTATTTTGTTGTTTTTTTTTTTTTTTTTTTTTGTTGAGACTCGCTCGTTCGCGTTTGAAAGGATTTTTCGGAACAAAAGAGATGCATAAAATGAACAGAGAGAGAGAGAGAGAGAGCCGTGCTTTCATAAAAGTAAAAGGTGAAACGTAGAACTGCAAAGGGGACTACTTTTCACGCGCAAACAATTACTTTGAGTTTTATCGTTAACTTTCAGCTGCAATCTCGCGTTTAACACGTTCGCTTCCTTTAATTATTTAGATGATTTTAACTGACGTGGCGCACAAATTTTCGTGCTTGTGATTATGAGCAAATTAAAAAAGTAAAAAAGTGAAAGAAAAGTGGAGAAAGTCTGTCGGAATAAATCTCAGAGTTATTTTACTTTTAAAACTTTTACTTTTGTCGAACTTCATTCCGCTTCAGAGAGACAAATTTACCGCACTTTCGTCATTTTCTATTCTTCGTCATTCTTTAGTCTTATTTTCACTTAAACTAACACCAAACCTGGTTAAATGACTGGACATTTAAATTGAATTAATTGAATTAACTCTCATTAAAAAAACGTGTGAGAAAGTATATAATTTTTCCCACTTATTATATCTAAAAATTATTCCGTGCATTGTACCCCTACAATAAAATTGACAATTACCTGTAATTCCTCTTGTGAAAAGATCTTTATTTCATAATCATAACGCTTAGTGTTAATTATTTGCGATAGAATTATTCTAACAAATAACATTAACCCCTGCACTGGCGTAGAAATTATTAAAAAGTAACAAACTTACCGTTTGTTTTGCCTGGGTTACATTTAAGTATACCTAGAACTGGGAAAATGTTACACTTTGGGAGGTTAACTAAGAGGTTAAGTCCTTGCGTTGGCAATTGGTTCGCGCGGACCGTAACGAGTGACCGAACCGTATACAGTAATATCGTCGCTTACTTTTTGAACTCGTCGGTATGTCACTGGATAGAAATTATTAATAATAAATTGAGAATATATTAGTAATAAATTCATTATTTGCTTCGTCTGGGTTACATTTAAATATACTTAAAACTGGGAAAATGTTACAATTTGAGAGGTTAACTAAGAGGTTAAGCCCTTGCGTTGGCAATTGGTTCGCGCGGACCGTAACGAGTGACCGAACCGTGTACAGTAATATCGTCGCTTACTTTTTGAACTCGTCGGTATGTCACTGGATAGAAATTATTAATAATAAATTGAGAATATGTTAGTAATAAATTCATTATTTGCTTCGTCTGGGTTACATTTAAATATACTTAAAACTGGGAAAATGTTGCAATTTGGGAGGTTAACTAAGAGGTTGAGCCCTTGCGTTGGCAATTGGTTCGCGCGGACCGTAACGAGTGACCGAACCGTGTACAGTAATATCGTCGCTTACTTTTTGAACTCGTCGGTATGTCACTGGATAGAAATAATTAATAATAAAATTGAGAATATGTTAGTAATAAATTCATTATTTGCTTCGTCTGGGTTACATTTAAATATACTTAAAACTGGGAAAATGTTACAATTTGGGAGGTTAACTAAGAGGTTAAGCCCTTGCGTTGGCAACTGGTTCGCGCGGACCGTAACGAGTGACCGAACCGTGCACAATAAATTCGCCGCTTCCTTTCTCTTTTGAACTCGTCGGTATGATATCGCTGGATAGAAATTATTAAGAAGTAACAAACTTACCGTTTGTTTTGCCTGGGTTACATTTAAATGTACTTAGAACTGAGAAAATGTTGCAATTTGGGGCAAAAAATTCTCGACGTGCGTGGCAAGAGGTTAAAGGATTGTAAGATCGGTCCGATAACACGAATCGTTCGACGATCGTATCGATTTTTCATCCCGCTCGTTTTTTCGTTGAAAAACCAAGCGCAAGCCAGGGGGTAAGCAAATCGCAAGGCGTTCGATTCGACGAGATCGGAATGAGCAGATGTGTGTAATTGATCGTCGGATAGAGGGAGGATTGGAGACTCGCTCGCTCGCTCGTGGTCGCTTTTGCTACCTTGACATGGATTCTCTCGGCTGGCAATCAGGGCCGGGACGCTCGCGAACGACCCCCACGTGTTCGTTTTCACGCGAGAAACCCTTTTGTCAGCCAGGTTAGTTCGCTGAAAATTCGATCGACTCTGCTTTCGTTCTTTCCTTTCAAATTTCCGCAGAAACTCCGCGTCGTTCTGCACTGGTTTTCGTTCGTGCACGCTCTTACTTTCTTCGGAGAATATGACGAAAACGAAAGCGTGAAAGCAGGTTTTTCTTAATTAAGAAAATGAGAGGGAATGTAACTCTTGTCAACGAGCAATGCTCGCACGTTTTGTCGTTCGCGGAGTCGCGAACTCTTTTCACGTATTTAAATAACCCCGGGGACGAAAACACCTGTTGCCACGTGATCAGCAATACCGGGCAAAAATTCCGTAAACTTAAACTCAATCTGCAATTCTAATGGAATCGTTCGTCGTGAAGACGAGCATCTTCGAGCGAGTCATTAGTTGTGAATCTCCACGTGTGAATGCTTTGAATGTTAATTTACTGCATTTATTATCAATGTTGTGATATTACAGATTAATCTGTGGTAACGTAACGTGTGATTTATCTCTGTAACAAGTTTAAGTAATAAGTTTAGCGATAAGTTAATAGTAGTGCTGTTATGTTTTAAAGAATAATATGTTACAATATATTTATATTTATTTATATTTATTAATCGCTGCTATTATATTTTGAAGGATTTGTTACATTTTAACGATACTTTTGTAATCGACGATAAACGCAAGACTAATAAAGTTGTTCGCAGTTGTTGAAAACTTGACGAAGCAATGTCTTTCTGCATTAAAATGACCTGGTGTGTTCTTCGTGCAAAGGTGACAAGAGAAAAAGACATCTTCTGCCGATTTTTAAGCGGAATTTCACTATGTCCCACGTAATTGAAGAAATTGAAGAAGAAGAAGAAGAAGATGAAAACTGAAAAAAAAGCTGACTGCGCGAATGGCGAACAGAGGTGCAAAAGTGAAAGTATCGCTAATATTTTCGCATACGCAACACATTCAGTGCATTTGATTTTGTACAGGGTGGAAAGAAAAGTTTGTCCGTGGCTGTCGTAGATGAATTTTACACCTTCGATTTGATGGAAATACGTGTAAAGAACCTGCCTCAAAATTGACTTTGATCTTGAATTTAATTTTCTGCACTGTATTCTACTCATCACGAAGGTAAAACTTTCCAAAGAAACCATCGATCGTAACCTAACAGTTCTCTTGGAAAATGGCAAAGATGTTTCTTAAAAGGTTCTAACAGCGGCTTAATCGTTTAACATTCCGAACGCGTGGACGTAATGTTTATATTTCGAATAACGTTAACAGTTTTATCATTCAAGTATTTAGATTCACACTGATGCTACAACTATGATAAGTCAAATGTTAGTGAAACCATAAAGTCGCTGTTAGCACGCACACGTCCACAATGTTAAATGATTAAGAAACTTTGCCATTTTTTGAGAGAACTATTAGGTTACGACTTATGGTTCTTTCGAAAAGATCGCAACTTAATAGTTCTCTTAGAAAATGGCATAAAAGGTTCTAACAGCGGCTTAATCGTTTAACATTCTGGACGCGTGGACGTAATGTTTATATTTCGAATAACGTTAACAGTTTTATCATTTAAGTATTTAGATTCACACTGATGCTACAACTATGATAAGTCAAATGTTAGTGAAACCATAAAGTCACTGTTAGCACGCATGCGTCCGCAATGTTAAATGATTAAGAAATTTTGCCATTTTTCGAGAAAACTATTAGGTTGCGACCCATGGTTCCTCCGAAAAGATCGCAACCTAATAGTTCTCTTGAAAAATGGCATAGAAGTTTCTTAAAAGGTTCTAACAGCGGCTTAATCGTTCAACATTCTGGACGCGTGGACGTAATGTTTATATTTCGAATAACGTTAACACTTTTATCATTTAAGTATTTAGAGTCACACTGATGCTACAACTATGATAAGTCAAATGTTAGTGAAACCATAAAGTCGCTGTTAGCACGCATGCGTCCGCAATGTTAAATGATTAAGAAACTTTGCCATTTTTCGAGAAAACTATTAGGTTGCGACCCATGGTTCCTTCGAAAAGATCGCAACCTAATAGTTCTCTTGAAAAATGGCATAGAAGTTTCTTAAAAGGTTCTAACAGCGGCTTAATCGTTCAACATTCTGGACGCGTGGACGTAATGTTTATATTTCGAATAACGTTAACAGTTTTATCATTTAAGTATTTAGATTCACACTGATGCTACAACTATGATAAGTCAAATGTTAGCGAAACCATAAAGTCGCTGTTAGCACGCATGCGTCCGCAATGTTAAATGATTAAGAAACTTTGCCATTTTTCAAAAGAAGTATTAGGTTGCGACTTATGGCTCCTTCGAAAAATTTTGCCTTCGTGACGAGTAGAAAATAATCCAAGAAAAAAAATTTGTTGACCTTGAAATTCAAGGTCACAGTCAATTTTGCGGGATGTTCTTTACATGTATTTCCATAAAATCGAAGGTGTATTCCCATCAAATTTGCGATAAGGTGCGTTTCCATTTGGTAAACGAGGAACGACGAAGAAAACAGTGATTGAGAAAAGAAAGATTTTCGAGAACGTCGTAGAAATAATTTATCCAACAGGACAGTATTTTCGCATTCGCGGTTCGATTGTTGTTGAATAGTCGAGCTTGAAATTCTCGATTCGCTGTTGGAGAATGAAATCGGCTGCGATTTCAATTTAAACGGTACGCCGATTTAACGCTTCCGGGGCCGCGCGTGTTGCTCCGCGTGTGTTCGTCGTTTCGCGGCTGCGTTTTAAAAATGCGCAGCTGCGCTCTAGCGGATCAGTATTTACGCGCGTTTGCGTACGCGTCCGCGCACACCTGCCGATATTAGCTGCACCGCAGGTGCATACACCTTTGCTCACGACACATTGGACGGATCACCGACCACCAACCACCGACCACCGACCATCGACCACCGTGCATACTACGCGTGTACGTAGTTTTCTCGTGATTCGATCGAATGACAAATCAGTCTCTCTCTCTCTCTTTTTCTCTCTGTTGAAACGATTTCATTTGCGAATCAAATAAATTTGAGGAAATTAACATCTCAGCTGTGAATGACGAGTACACTCGTCACGAAGAAACGGCAATATTTCGATGTAAAGTAATTTCAACTCGTTGCTTAAATTAAATTTTTCGTGGCAAATGAAACGTATTTGTGAAATTTTAGACACTTTGGAATATTTCGAGACTGGACCAATTCTTTCTACGTCGTTTCTAAATATTTTCTTCCTGCGACCGCTCGTGTGCGCCATCTTGCGCGACTTGTTGCGACTTGTTGTATCGTCGTGTGAAAGTCAATCTGCATACGTATGTAATTTCTGCGTACATACTGGAGATATCATCGTTCGGACGATTATTTGTTCGAATTCATTTTTGTCGTGTAGAAAGAATAATGGGAGATTAAAAACGCGTGTAAACTTGCTGCTGGGGTGTATTGAGAAAACCATCGAATTACATCCAATTGAAAGATATAAATTCAACAGATGCAACATCAGTTGGTGAGTAATCTACAACGAAGCCTACACGTTTCGTCGGAAAACATTTCCCAGATTACGTGCCAAGCACATCGTCAAAAACTAAACCCACGCGAAGATGTTTACTGTGCTCAAAAAATAATATACGAAAAGAACCCAGATACTGGTCCCTCGACATGCCAAGTACCATTACGTGTCGTGCCTTGCTTCAAGAAGTATCACTCAAATTTCTTTTTATTTTTTCCAAATACTCGATTTCTTTGTTCAACGAGAAAATTACGAACGTTTAAGTTTCTTTAAATAACATCAATCGAGTTGAACGATAAAATCATTGATTTTCAAAAAAAAAAAAAAAAAAAAAACTAGTGTCGTTTCCTTGTAATTTAATTCAATTTCACAGCAGCTGCACGTACTCTTGTGTTCGACGAGTACTAATTGTCAAACTGGCGTCGTTCTAGCATGGGTGCACACTTTTAAAAAGCACCGCAGACAACAGCTAAGTTAATTATTGCTCCCGTAGCAGGTAATTGGAAATTCATGTTGACACGTTTGTGATATTTAGAGGAGACTGCGGCAAAACTGTCAGAGTGATTGAGAAAGGCAAGTTTGTAATTTTTTTGGACATTTATCAGTGCGCTGTTTTCGCGAACGATGGATGAAACAATTTCGAACGAATCGAGTCGTCGTTCCGCCTCCTGTCGTTTTCCTCGTCTTTTCCTTGTTTCGCGCGCAAGGTCGAGATCGCACGTAGCCGGGTTGATTCGATAATCGAAGTCGGGAACTCGCGCGAGCGTCATTTTGCAATCACCTTCGCCGACCTTGTCTGGACATTTTTCGAAATCGACGATCAGGCGACGCGACGCCATTCCATAAAAATTGTCTCTTGGAATTTTCATTCTCATTCGAAAGTATATAAACTGTGCGGCTTATAAAACTAATTCGCGATTAATTCGAGAACTGTTGTCACATTATTATCGCATCTTGAACGTATCTTGCTAATTTGCATTCCACCTTCGTTTCAATCGTTGCGCCTCGAATAGAGCAGAGTCCAACTCGCGCTGGCATTCTGAATATTTGCGTAAAAATGTTTCTTGCCGTTCATCTCGAACAGTCGTAAAACAGCATGCACACGTCCCGTGACGTGGTCACGGAAATGATCGAACGCTTAGCTAATCCTGTTCTCTCGTTTTTTGCAAATCGTTGTACAAGTTAACCTTATGTATACAACGATGTATCTTATATATATTAATTATTAAAGTCTGTCCATTTTCCTTGGACTACTTTGAGATAATTCGGGGAACAGAGGAAAAATGTTTTGCTTGAAGAGGCGAACAAAAATTGACGAATCTCTGTCGAGATCTGATCTCCAGTCTTGTAATGAACATCGTAACTAGATAAAATACTAACACACAGAACGATAAAAAAAATACTAGTTTCAATAACTTGGAAAGGTGCTGGTTTCGCTGACGATTAACTGTTTTTCTGCTCCGATTAATTCGCATTTTCTACCGTGCAAATCGATGAAACACGGTTAGTTGCGAGTAACTTTTCGTTCCTTTTCTTGAAAATCTTGTAACTAATTTCAAGTTGCACGTATCCTGAGACGATTGCAATTGCATAAGAACTATTTGTTCTGCCACATCAATTTCTAATCGACGTTAATGTTTCTTTACAAACCTCGTGTCTTTTCTAGATGGAAGTCGAGATCGCCTCTCGAACGAAACAAAATGTTTTCTAGAATTAAGCAATCGGGGGAATCTCATTGGCCGGAGATAAGGTCATGGAAATGTTGCTTTAATTAAGCTTTGATAAAGTGTTCGGAATCTGAACATTATCGTTGCTTCGTGGCTATTTAAGGAACTATTTACTCGATAGAAAGTATCATTTTAGAACGTTGAGTTGAAATTGTGTAGAATTTAGAGGCGATTAATTTTTAATTACCACGCATTCAGAAAGATTGCAGGACGTGTATCATAAAAATAGTGTTATCTGTAATAGTGGTTATTTATAAGGGACCATCTATTTGAGAAAGTACCATTTTAGAACGTTAGATTGAAACTATGTAGAATTTGTGTAAAAATTATTGCGACTTGGACCTAAGGAGAGACTTAATTTTTAATTATCATGCTCAGAGAGATTGTAGGAAATGTATTACTATATTATAAAAATAGTCTTATCTATAATGGTTGTTTAAGGAACTATTTACTTTTAATTAATTTTATTTTATCATTTTAAAACGTTAAATTGAAACTATGTAGAATTTAGTGTAAAAATTAATGTAATTTAGACCTAAGAATAGACTTAATTTTTAATTATCACACGTTTCAGAGAGATTTAAGACACGTGTCACTATATTGCAACAATAGTTTCGTCTATAATGGTTATTTAAGGAACCATTTATTCGAGAAAGTACCATTTTAAAACTACGTAGAATTTGTGTAAAAATTAATGTAATTTGGACCTAAGGAGAGACTTAATATTTAATTACCATGTTCAGAGAGATTTGAGACACGTGTCACTATATTGCAACAATAGTTTCGTCTATAATGGTTATTTAAGGAACCATTTATTCGAGAAAGTACCATTTTAAAACTACGTAGAATTTGTGTAAAAATTAATGTAATTTGGACCTAAGGAGAGACTTAATATTTAATTACCATGTTCAGAGAGATTTGAGACACGTGTCACTATATTGCAACAATAGTTTCGTCTATAATGGTTATTTAAGGAACCATTTATTCGAGAAAGTACCATTTTAAAACCACGTAGAATTTGTGTAAAAATTAATGTAATTTGGACCTAAGGAGAGACTTAATATTTAATTACCATGTTTAGAGAGATTTGAGACACGTGTCACTATATTGTAACAATCTACAATGATTATTTAAGGAATCGTTTACTCGAGACAGTGCCATTTTAGAACGCTAGATCGAAACTAGAATTTACGTAAAAAATTCATGCAACTTACCTAAGGAGAAGCTTAATTTCTAATTGTCTCGTGCTTCAGAGAGAGAGAGAGAGAGAGAGAGAGAGAGAGAGAGAGAGATTGTAGGACATGTATCACTATATTACAAAAATAGTCTTATCTTTCGCACGGAATATCTACGTGATCGGGATTATTGCTTCTGGCGCGCGGGAATTAAAGGCGAGAGAGCTCGCTTGGGCATTAATCGATATCATCTGGGACTATCGTCAATCGATCGTCGATTATTCGAAAGTAACGTCAAACGAAAGTTCAGACGATCGAAAGTCCGATTCCGGTGGCATTCAAATAGAAAGTCCAGTTAACAGTATTTCGATAATCGAGTTCCTCCCCCTCTCCTACTCCCCCGAACGAAAGCAACTGCCCATTTTTCTGAAAATAAATAAAAATTATTCGCGCGTAATTCTACACACGCAGATTTTTCCACTTGTCATTGTCACCTTAAATCCAGAAATCCCGAAGATATTAACGATGTCTCGCGATCCCTGCACCCTTCATCCTCGATCCCACGTGTTTTTCGTTCCATTTTCCTTTCGTGTCGATTTAATCGTACGTCGTACGATTATGTCACATCGATCGAAACGCGTGAATAATAAAACACGAACATTTTCGATCTGATTGCAGTGAACCTGGCAGACAGCGGAGGCCAGAGGGTAGACATGACGCACTTCGATCTGTTGAAAGTCCTTGGAACTGGAGGTACGTGAATGAAATCCTTTATTATAGTGTAGCGATTAAAGCTCGGCGCCAGAGCGTGGACAACCGGTCCCTTTACCTTTGGCTTTTCGATCCTCGCCAACCGGTTGATTTTTAATTACGCGATCGTCTCGTCTCCGTGTCGTCGCGATTGGGCGGATCCTCCCGTCGATACGCAATGAACACACGCGTATCGAACACTGATTTTATTATCCTATCGGTTCGCGTGAAATCGAACCGTCGCGGGTTTTCTTCCCTCTTCGATTTCTTTTCTTTTCTCTTTTTTCTTTTCGTGTAACTTGGAATCTAGATGGGAAAAAGGAAGAATTGAGTTTGAGTCTTTTTCGAATTGTTCAAACGTGACGTTGACGTGTGGCGGTAACGAAGATAGATGTTTTTCTTTCTTTCTTTTTTTTTTTTTTTTTTTTCAAGCATTGAACTCTGCAGTTTCACAACATATAAGCTTTTGCTCTCGAATGACGTGCCACGCACGTCGAGAATTTTTCTTGTACCAAAAATCGTAATATTTTTCTCAGTTTCAAGTGTATCCAAAATAAAATAGGCAAAGCAGATAATAGATTTATTACTTGCCAATAATTTCTATCCGGCGATATCACACCGACGTGTTCAGAAAGAAAGCGACGAATTTATTGTATACTGGTTTGGTCACTCGTTACGGTCCGCAATCAGTTGCCAGCGCAGTGTAAAATTTTCGACAAAACATTCAACAAACTTTTCTAAAAATTTTTCAACCGGAGCTCTACTATTTTCTGTCTTCCTCTTTTCACTATTCACAAATTCCCTTCTGTGCAAAAAAAAAAAAAAAAAAAAAAAAATAGAAATGTATCAACGTTGACCACTCGATAGACCCAATCTCACCCGTCAATCTGAAGATTCGAATTCAGTTTCGTTTTTTTTTCTTTTGCGTCGACAGTTTATCGACACCACCCCGTACATTGGAGAATCGTAGGGTGGTACACGAAGTCCCATTGAAACTTCGCAACAATGCAAACCGTCCGAATTTAAAAAGAAGAGAAGAAAAAGAGTGAAGATGATATCGAACGAACGAAACTCGAAACGCGAAATTTCTGCTCGAGTTTACATCTATTAATTACTTGTTCGACATTTCGATTAACAATTTAGATTCGTCGTTCCATTAACAATATATATATACCTAATGAAAAAACGAAAACACGTTTTGTAATTAAAAAAAAAAAAAGAAATGTGAAATTTTTCTTGTTCGATTTTAAATCTATTAGACAATTATACATTTTAACCTCTTGCGCTTGTTTCAAAATTGCAATATTTTCTCAGTTTTAAGTATATTTAAGTATAAACAGTATAGTTCTCAATCATTTCTATCCAGTGATATAAAAAGAACGCGACGATATTATTGTACACGGTTTGGTCACTCGTTACGGTCCGCAATCAGTTGCCAGCGCAAATGGTTAATTAACAATTTGGACGGGATTTGATTTCGTAGTTTTATTATAACATATTTATATATTATTATATTATTATATAATTATATACATTTATATTTTATTATATTATATAATTATATATATTTGTATTTTATTACATTTATAAATATAACGATATATTTGTTGTTTGATAGTGAAGAAATAATTGACCGGAGATCCAACGAAAGACGACGAAAATTTATTTTTGTTTAAATTGTAGAAACGAAAGATTGGGGGAGAAGAAAATAAATGTACCTTCTGTTTCAGCTTACGGAAAAGTGTTCCTGGTGCGTAAGAGAACGGGCGCCGACGCTGGCCGCCTCTACGCCATGAAAGTCCTGAAGAAAGCGTCGATCGTGCAAAGGAAGAAGACGACCGAGCACACGAAGACGGAGAGACAAGTTCTGGAGGCCGTCCGAGACAGTCCTTTTTTAGTTACGTTGCATTACGCCTTTCAAACGGACGCAAAACTGCATCTTATCTTAGGTAAACGAAGAAGAAAAAAAAAAAAAAGAAAAGAAAAAAAGTTTTATTCTCAAAATTATTGAAGAAACATTCTGGGAACATATGTATTTTATATATAAACTGACGATTGTGCGAATATATTATGACTATTCGTACGTTCTAAATTAATAAACGTTCTGTGTTGTTTATCTCTCCAATTTGACGAAAATATGATCAGTTGCACAAGATAGTAACAACAATTAACAGGACTAATTTGTAAGTAAGAAACTTTCAAGCGTACAACCACGAACAACAGCGAATGTTGAATAATCGTAGAGGAGATAATACATTTTAGCGTACGTAACTTAATTCAATGTAAAATACTTTTAATGGAAAAAAAAGAAGAAGAAATAAAATGGAGGAATTGGTAGTGTTGGTACATCGACAAATATTTGCTTCGAAGAGGAAGTAGGAAATTCCTAGTTTACCGACGAGATTAACAAATTTCTTTCGCGTGAATACTAAAGTATTCTTGTTCCTCTACGAAAAGTATCGTTGTTTTTTTTTTCTATCCCTTGTAATATACATCATGTGACCGTGTTACGTCCTTGAAATCTTAAAGAAAGGAAGGGCCATGGTGGTTTTTGATGTACGATGTAATCATGACATCATCATCGTTGAGTTCTGTTCGTGCAACACTGTGCAACATTTGCAATCACTTTCATTTTCTCCTCAATTACTTCTCCGTAGATGATGTTCCAATGTACGGAGTCATTTTTGTGCATGTGAGTTGGTCGCCGTATCAAATCATCGGCAGTTAAAATCGACAAGAGTCAAAAGAGTCTCAACTTCAAATTTTTTAAAATTCAGAATTTTAGAAAACTTCGAACTTGGACGCTCTTTCCCAAAATGTTTCTTTTGTAATTCGTTTTCTGTTTTTACTTACTTAACCTCTTGCGCTGGAACGACGTCGAGAATTTTTTCTCGCAAAATTGCAATATTTTCTCAGTTTTAAGTATATTCAAGTATAAACCAGGCAAAACAAATAACAAATTTGTTACTTTTCAATAATTTCTATCCAGTGATATCATATCGACGAGTTCAAAAAGAAAAAGAGAGCGACGAATTATTGTATACTGTTCGGTCACTCGTTACGGTCCGCGCGAACCAGTTGTCAGCGCAATGGGTTAACCTCCAAAATTGCAACATTTTCCCAGTTTTAATTATATTTAAAGGTAACGCAGGCAAAGTAAATAATAAATTTATTACTAATCTATTCTAAATTTATCATTAATAATTTCTATCCAGTGATATACCAACGAGTTCGAAAAGAAAGCGACGATATTACTGTATACGGTTCAGTCACTCGTTACGGTCCGCGCGAACCAGTTGCCAAGCGCAATGGGTTAACCTCCCAAATTGCAACATTTTCCCAGTTTTAAGTATATTTAAATGCAACTCTGGCGAATCAAATAATAAATTTGTTACTAATCTATTTTAAATTTATCACTAATAATTTCTATCCAATGATATATCGACGAGTTCGAAAAGAAGGCGACGATATTATTGTATACGGTTCAGTCACTCGTTACGGTCCGCGCGAACCAGTTGCCAAGCGCAATGGGTTAACCTCCCAAATTGCAACATTTTCCCAATTTTAAGTATATTTAAATGCAACCCTGGCGAATCAAATAATAAATTTGTTACTAATCTATTTTAAATTTATCACTAATAATTTCTATCCAGTGATATATCGACGAGTTCGAAAAGAAGGCGACGATATTATTGTATACGGTTCGGTCACTCGTTACGGTTCGCAATCAGTTGCCAGCGCAAGTGGTTAATTGAAGGCGAGGAAAAGATATCGGTAGTTGTCGGAATATTCAAAAATAGATTGAACGATTTTCTAGTCTCTACGAGAGAACGTGCGTAGAGCAAGTTGCTCGTTGATGAATGTGTTTCACGTCTTGCAGTGTAATATCTCGTTGACCGAGCGCCGCGAGAAACGATAAAACAGAGGAAGATATCGTCATTCATTTCGCTGATTTCAGAAACAACTACATTCTCCTATCCTTTTTCTTTCTTTTCGAACCCTTTAATGTACTCGAAATTCCACCATTTCGTTCCGTCTTTCGGAGCGTCTGCTTTTTCGAATTGAGCAAACTTGAACTTTGTTTTTTTTTTTTTTTTTGCAGATTATGTGAGTGGTGGCGAGTTGTTTACGCATCTGTATCAACGGGAGCATTTCACCGAGGACGAAGTGCGAATCTATATCGGCGAGGTCATTTTGGCGCTGGAGCATCTGCACAAAGTAAATGTCGTTCTTCTCCGTCGTATGCACACGTGTGGAAGCGTGTATCGTTTGTTGGAAATTACCATTGGGTTTGAAACGATCGATATTCGATGGACATTTAGAAATTCCCTTCCTGTTTTGAAGAATGGGATGAAATTCGAAAATTTCGAGAATTAAACGCCACACAAGGATCGAGTTTCTGAAAAATTTCCAAGAAATTTAATAAGAGAGAGCTTTTAGCAAGCTTTTCACTTTTTTTTTTTTTTTTTTGCCTCAAGTTCCATCCTATTTGTTCATGTAACTAGAATATAGAATTAAATAAGGAGTTTCTAAATACTTCAATATGAAATATAATTACATTTCAAGATTCAAATTCTTCATGTTCAGATAATTTAATTTCATTTCAAGATTCAAATTCTTCATATTCAGATAATTTAATTTCATTTCATCAATTTTATTACATTATTTATTATTATAATTACTTCGTTAACATTATATTTTATTTTAGATTTAATAATAAATAAATTTTTAAATTTATCTTTGTTAAAAAATCATACAATTGAGATTACTTGAACTTTAATACCAATATTTATTTTATATTTCATTGATGAAATTATTTAATCCTTACTTTTCAATTGAAGCAATTGGTCATCAATGATGTTGATCTTGTGAATATCCAGAATCTAACAATTACGAAATCAATTGTTGTGCAAATAATTATTCAAATTTAAATTAATTTCGATTATTAGAAACATTTCTGAGAAATTTAATAGGAAAAGAATGTTGTTTTTCTAACAAGTTAGTCTTTCATCCTGATTTCTACCAAACCAATCTGTTCACGTAACGAAATCTACTTTTGTCAGCCGAATTAGAGAGAAAATTTGCAATCCTGCATTTCACTGCGAGTATCGTTATCGTTCACACGATAAAATTAAATTATGAAAACGCGGTGTCCCTATCGCGCCCGTTTATCGATGAAACATACAATAACGTTGGCCTTTTTTTTTTTTTTTTTTTTTTTCTTTTGTTGCAGCTGGGTATAATTTACAGGGACATTAAGCTGGAGAACATTCTGTTGGACAGAGAGGGTCATATCGTGTTAACAGATTTCGGGCTGAGCAAGGAGTTCCTGCCGCACGAAAGGGACAGCAACGCCCGTGCTTACTCGTTTTGCGGAACTATCGAGTACATGGCACCGGAAGTGGTACGAGGGGGAAGCACAGGGCATGATATTGTGAGTCAGGATGAATTTACGTCACGATTTGTTCCCTTCGTTCTTAGAACTTGGTTATCGCGTTCGCGCTCCCCTGCTTGTCACACACACGCACACATACACGCATTTTTATCGATTCGTTTGTTCTTTCTCCCCTAGTTACTCTAAAAAAAAAAAAAAAACAATTTTTCTCAGTTTTAACCATTTTTTTTTTTTTTTACAATTTGAGAATGTCACGTGAAATTCTTAAATCTTATCAATCCAATGTCAACGCATTTACATTGGATTATATAACGATGTTATATAATTGTAATTATAACGACAAAATGCCATCTGTCGAAACGGAAGAGAACGTCACGGAACGTCGCGAAATTTACAAACGCCGGATCGAAGAAATCGTGCAATTACACTGGCATCACGCGACAAAATACAATTGTTATAATTGTAACGACACGATGCGTTACATTGTCACGATGTAATCTGGATAGTTTGGCGCTCGAGAATCGACAAAATTGCAAGTTCGAATTGCAATCGACAAAGTAGAGTTTGTCACGTAGTAATTTTTGTGAAGATTAGCGCAAGTGTAAAACCGAGGCGTCTGACTAGATTCCGTGCCTTTTCATTTCGCTGAGATTATTCGAGTAAGAAGGTGGCTCCTGGAGTCACAGGGACGTGGGTAAGCAACTTAACGCTTGACTTTTTGCAGGCGGTGGACTGGTGGAGCGTGGGCGTGTTAACGTACGAGCTGCTGACCGGCGCGTCGCCCTTCACGCTCGAGGGTGAGAAGAACGCACAGCAGGACATTTCGCGACGAATATTGAAAAACGACCCGCCGATACCCAGCCACCTGAGCCCGATCGTTCGCGACTTCATCCGACGTCTGCTGGTGAAGGATCCACGTCAGCGACTCGGCGGCGGCCCGGGCGACGCGAAAGAGCTGAAGGAGCACGCGTTCTTCAAGAAGGCGCCAGCGCCGTTCAGCTGGCAGGCGCTGGAGAGACGCGAGATTCGCCCGCCGTTCGTGCCGAGGATCACCCACGAGCTGGACACCAGCAACTTCTCGGACGAGTTCACGAAGATGATCGCGGCCGACAGCCCGGCCGTCGTCCCGCCCAATTACGACAAGATCTTCCGCGGTTACTCGTACGTGGCGCCGTCGATACTGTTCAGCGACAACGTGGTGAGCAAGGACATCTTCAAGGAGGAGGAGGAAGAAGAGGAGGATGAAGAAGCAGCGACGAGGGCTAGCACGGAGCGCCAGAGGCCCTCGACGTCGTCGGACGTGTTGGCGAGCAGATTCGAGGAGTCGACGTTCTTCCAGACGTACGAGCTGGACCCGCGGGAGGACGCGTTGGGGGACGGTACTTTCTCCGTCTGTCGCAGGTGCAGGCATAGGAAGACGTCGGAGCAGTTCGCTGTGAAGATCGTCAGCCGTAGGCTCGATTGCGGCAGAGAGGCCAGTTTGCTGAAGACTTGCCAGGGCCATCCGAACGTGGTGAAACTGGTGGAGGTCCATCAGGACAGGGCGCACACGTACTTGGTGCTGGAACTGTTATCCGGTGGGGAGTTGTTGATGAGGCCGAGGCCGTTCAGCGAGCAACAGGCCAGCAGGATAATGCGGCAGCTCGCCTCTGCGGTGCGTTTCATGCATTCGAGGGGCGTGGTCCATCGGGACCTGAAGCCGGAGAACATCGTGTTCGTCGACGAGGGTGAGGACTCGCCGGTGAAGATAGTGGACTTTGGCTTCGCCAGGGTGAAACGCGGCTGCGAGCCTCTGCACACTCCTTGTTTCACGCTTCCGTACGCGGCACCGGAGGTGGTGGCCAGGCAGGGCTACGACCAGAGCTGCGACCTTTGGAGCTTGGGCGCCATTTTGTACGCCATACTGTCGAAGAAGCCGCCGTTCAGGACAGGCTCTCCGGACCTGGCGACCAGAATCCGAGCAGGCGAGATCGACTTCGACGGTGAGTCTTGGAATCATCTGTCCAGTCTCGCGAAACAAGTCGCCAAGGGCTTGTTGACCGTGGACCCAAACAAAAGACTGACAGCCAGCGACCTGGCGAATCATCCGTGGTTGAACGAGACCAATTCATGCGACGTGGTCACCGCCACGCCGGACAATTCGAGCATGATGTCGTCCTCGGAGAAGTCAGAAGGGTTCCGTTTGCGCGAGGTCGACGGAGCCAGGCTTGCCCAGCGTCGTAAGCTGCACAAACGTTCTACCTCCAGTTCGGTCTCGTCGTCCGCTTCCACCACATCCTCCAGCCCCTCTGTGCAGCTGCTTCGGCCACCGAGCGCCGCCACTGTCCTCACGACTTCCGCCTCGCCGGCGCAGCCCAGCGCCTTCGACTTCGACGAGGACAAGGTGAACGAGTACCTCAGCTCCTTGTCCTCGTCCTCCGACTCCAATTCACCGAGGATCACGCAGCAGGAGCAGAGTAAAAAGCGACGAAAACGGGACGACGAGGCGAAGGACGAGGAGACGAGATCGAAGAGGCACAAAAGGCACGCCGCCTGCAGCACCGAGATGTACAAGAACAGGACCGGCCCGGTGACCAGGTCCAGGAAAAAGAAACTACAGGAGCAGACGAACGGGGACGAGTCGTCCGCGATGATACAGCCACGCGAGGCGACGAGTCACGCGAGTCACTCTGGCGAGATCCATCGGAAACAGAAGGCTGGAAAACGGCCGAAACGGATGGCCACTATCATTGTAGAGTAAAAATTCGCCTCGTCCCCCATATCTTTCTCTCTCTCTCTCTCTCTCTCACTATGAAGAAAGGTCGACGAGCACTTTTGACAACGTCTCTCCTTTCTTTTCTTTTCCTGCCTTTTGATCACAGACGGATCTCGCCAGATCTTTCGCGTTCTCAAGGGGAGAGCCAATCGTGGCTTCAACCCTTCCTACTTTTAATTTCTGTACAAATCAAAATCGAGTGGACTCGCGAGTTTGGAGATTTATTACACAATGTAAACGCAAAGGAGAAGTTGATTAGACGGTACTCGTGCAGATGGAAATCGATCCAATACAAAATGCAGATGGAAAATCGATCCAATACAAAATGATAGAATTTACTAAGAAATAGTTGACAATGATAAAAATTTGGTTTCAACGTGCGTTCCTTGTTCTCTCTATCTGCTCGTGTATCTCTCTCCTACGAATATTTTATGCACTTCGCACGATGTTGTAAACGCTGGCTGCCTTCGAAGCTCGAACCGACTCGAGCAATCAAGTCATTCCTGTTCCCAACAACTCGCTCGAAGATCGTTTGAATCCTATACTCTGTCGAAGCGACGTGTCCTCGTCATATTTTCCTCTTTGATCGCGTGAACGAAATTTCGTATATTGACCGAGCCGAGTATTCATTCAGAGAACCAAGCTCGCTGAACTCTTTGCGCTTTGATACAGAAAAGAGTAGATTCAGAATTGTAAATTACGCGGTACACACACGTTTAGCTACTAGGACAGTTTCGAAACCAAACTAGAGCAGATCTATCTCTCGCGTGCCATGAAATTGAAACAAATTATCTACAATAATTACAAGTAAAGCACAAAATTGAAGGACAACGTTTAAAACGTTTTCTCGACGCTCGGCTGAATCGAATTCTCTACGATAATTATACAAGTAAAGATAAGTCTTATACCGCTCAAAGCACACAGTTTAAGGGCGAAGTTTAAGACAGTTTCTCGACACGAACTCAGTTGAGTCTTTGTAGATGAATTGTCTTTTCTTTTTTTTTTTTTTTTTACTTTGCTCTATTACTTTTGGATCGTTCGTACGATCCAACATCCTTCGTGTAGCAAAAATAATCGAGCAAAGTGGAAAAAAAAGACAATTCATCTACAAAGACTCAACTGAGTTCGTGTCGAGAAAATGTCTCAAACTTCGCCCTTAAACTTTGTGCTCTGACAAAAGCGGTATAGGATTTCCAACGACGCTGTTCCTCCATTTTGAACCTTTACTTGCATAATCATTGTAGAGAATTCGGTTCAGCCGAGCGTCGAGAGAACGTTTCAAACTTTGCCCTTCGATTTTGTGCTTTGCTTGTAATTATTGTAGATAATTTGTTTCAATTTCATGGCACGCGAGAGATAGTGTATCTCAAGCATCAAACAACGAGTAAAGATCTACTGGTTTCGAAATTGTCCTAGTAGCTAAACGTGTGTGTCCCGCGCGATTTAGAATTCTGAGTTTACTCTTTCCTGTATCGAAACGCAAAGACTCGGCCGAGTTCAGCGAGCTTGGTTCTCTGAATGAATGCTCGGCTATGCCCGGTCAATATACGAAATTTCGTTCACGCGATCAAAGAGGAAAATATGACGGGGACACGTTGCTTCGACAGAGTATAGGATTCAAACGATCCCCGAGCGAGTTGTCAGGAACAGGAATGACTTGATGTTAGTGTGAGTGTTGCTCGAGTCGATTCGAGCTTCGAAGGCAGCCAGCGTTTACAACATCGCGCGAAGTGCATAAAATATTCGTAGGAGAGAGATACACGAGCAGATAGAAAGAACAAGGAACGCACGTTGAAACCAAATTTTTATCATTGTCAACTATTTCTTAGTAAATTCTATCATTTTGTATTGGATCGATTTTTCATCTGCACGAGTACCGTCTAATCAACTTCTCCTTTGCGTTTACATTGTGTAATAAATCTCCAAACTCGCGAGTTTGATTTCTACAGAAATTAAAGGTGGGAAAAGTTGAAACCACGATGGCTCTCCCCTCGAGAACGCGAAAGATCCGACGACTCATCGAATCAAGTTCCTTTCTTTGCGTTGTCTGTGATCAAAAGACAGGAAAAGAAAAGAAAGGGGAGGACGAAACGAGGGGACGTTGTCAAAATTGCTCGTCGACCTTTCTTCAACTTTCATTATCTATCCCTGATCATTCTCTCGGGAAAGTGAAAAAAAAAAAAAAAAAGAAAATGAAAAAGAAAAAAAAACTAAAAACGACTTGGTGAAAGAAAAAGGAAAAAAAAAAAGATCGACTCGTCTAAGCTATAAAATATATAGAAAATGTGCCTCTAAAAAGACGATTTATAAAAGGTGTACGCGCGCGCGCGCGTTGGTTTCAAGCGACGAACATACGAATTTAAATTTAAATTTAAATTTTCTTTTTGGGTGAGGATTGGAAAAAAGAGAAACTTAAGAAAGGCGCGTGTACCCCTTCTAGTTATTATGTTAAGCAAAAGTAAACGTATTGAATGGTGTACGTGTTATTATTATTGATTATATACATATTCTATATAGATAGAGGAAGATTGATTCGAGATGGTTCTGTTCATACGAGCATACACTATATCGGATACATGCTATTCTTATACATTGATTTTTAGTCTTAAATCTTTATAAAGTATTGTATGTACGTATATATTTGTATGTACATATAAATATGTATACGTTCGACTTTTTCGAATCGCCTTTTTCGAATCATTCTCTTTACACTTTGCGCGCCAGGTCAAGGGGAAAGACTCGAAAAGAAAACGTTGGAGTCGAACCGAAGTTGAGAATATAGTTCGATACGGTTTTTATCCGATCAGGCTGCGTTCTTAGACGTTCGTTTTCTACAGAAAATTTAATTTAATCCTTAGACGTGATGATATTTGATTTCAGAATAGCAAGCATATTAGACAAGTATCATTTAAAACGCAGAGTTTATGAGTGTTCCCTTGGCTTTCGACACTTTTTCTTTTCTTCTCACTTTTCGATATGAAACTTTCTCACGGTATATACGATGCGTTTATTTTCTTAATGACGGGTTGTATTTGTGATTCGAGGATGTTTGTCAAAAATTGTGAAGAGCCCACGAGTCATTCACGTCGTTTTTTCTTTTTTTTTTTTATCGTCGCACGTTTCGATTCTAGCGTAATCAAAGGCGTACACGTTGTACTTAATTTACGTTCGATTCCTCGCACGTGGAGAGCTCGCTTTGTCCTGCTGATTGTAAAATTATCATTTGCACAACGTTATATTTCGTCGACGATTTTTCTTCCAAGTATGTACTTGCGCCTGCATCTTCCACGAAAAGAGAAAGAGAAAGCAAGCTAAGTTTCAAAGTAACAGTGTAACTTCCGTCAGTTTTGATTTAGAAGAGCGAACATTGATTTGCAATTAGTCTCGCTGTGTTGAAGATGTTGCGAGTCACAATTACGACACATTAAACGCATAAAAGAAGGAAAAGAGGAAGGATGGTGATGATGACTGCTGTGAAAAATAAAAAAAATGCGACGTTAAAAGAGATAATAAGAAGAAAAAAAAGAAAGAAACAAAGTAGAAGTAAGAACGAGGTAGAAGGCAAGGAGGAAGAAGGAGAGTGGTGGATGAAGACTGAACATGGTTGTACACGAACTCAGGGAATAGAGAAACGCAACCGAAGAAAAAAAAAACAATTCTCTTAAATCACGAGAGAGAATGCATGAGAGCGTTCTACCAAAGACGGCCGAAGGCTCTGGTCCGAAGCGAAATCGCTCCGCGAAGACCAAAAAGAAAGAAAGAAAAAACGAAGAAATAAAAGAGAGAAAGAAAAGCAAAAATATTTTTTTTTTTCTTTGGTCTTCGCAGAGCGATTTTATATATATATTCTCCGTTTAAATAACTTTTTCTTTTCGTAGTTTTTTTTCGTTATATACATACATATGTATATATATATATATACATACATATGTATATATATATATATATATATATATATATATATATATATATATATATGATATGATGAAAAGGAAGTTATTTAAATGGAGAAAAGGAAGAAAAAATGAAACGAAAGATAGAGCACTGTATATATTATATCTTTAATACGTAAGACCACATATTAGAAGATTATATTTCTTTAACGAGAGGATATTTCTATTTAGGGATTGTACGAGTTATTCATTGAGTCTGTGTTAAGTTGGGTAATCGGGTCGAGGAAGAACTGATTTTTTCTAGATGCATATATCTGCTGTTACGTTATTGAAGAATTGTTAACGAGAGGAGAGATGGATGTGCGATGAGGAAAAAAGAATTATGTATATTTATACGGAGAGAGGACGTCGAGAAAAGAGTCTAATAATTCGGGATTGATCGAATAATCCATATCAATGTGGCGACGTTCGTTAACTATATATATAAATATTATTTAACTATATATTTAAATATTTATATATATAGTTAGCGAACGTCGCCATTATTACGTATACGTTGCCATTATTATTATTATTATATATATATATATATATTTATATATATAGTTAACGAACATCGCCACATTGATATGGATTATTCGATCAATCTCGAATTACCAGACTCTTTTCTCGACGTCCTCTCTCCGTATAAATATACATAATTCTTTTTCCCCTCAAAGACTCTGCTTTCTCTTACATCCTCATCGCGTATCCATCTCTCCTCTCGTTAACAATTCTTTAATAATAATAATATTTATATATAAATATATATATATATATATATATATATATATATATATATATATATATTAATTGTAATATTTAACTCTGTAATATAGTATTTCTATCTGATCGGAGAGCGATGTCTGGTACACGCTTTAGTATAGTTTTCACACGTTTCTTTTCTACATGATTATATGATTTGACGGTGGAAAGAAGAAAGACCGAATGATCGATCATATCGGCAAACAAGTGTTCGTATTGCTCGTTTTTCTGAATTGGAACGTTTCTTCTTTATAACAAGCGAAATTGTACGATAGACCGTTTTTTTCACCCCCGTAAGGCAACAATCCTATATCCTACGTATATAGTTGTGTACAGATATAAGCTTTACGTCATTGCGACACAGAGTGCTGTTCCGTTATGCTATAAATACATAAGAGAAACGAGATACCTTTGTTACTACTGGTTGTTAAATAAATTATAACATGATATTTATTTATATAACAGATATTTTCACTCGCTTCGTGTGAATCCCGTTCGTTAAGATCAATTTTTTTTTTTTGCTTATTAATTAATTACTTTCTGAACAATCCCAACGAACTTACCAATTTTGTTCAATTCACTCGCGTACTGTGAGTGCTGTTGCATTGCCCAGTATCGAAACGATGATCGAGAAACTATGTGCCTTGATGATAATTTTCACAATGCAAAATGTGTGTACAGCTTTGTCCGATTTCTTTCTGTCTTACTTGATTGGTTTTGTCTTACTAGTTACTTGATTGGTTCACGAGTATAGTGGGTTAGGTCACGAGTATACTTGGAAAAATTACTCAGGGGAATTAGTTACAGAGTCTATGGAATCATTTACGATTTACAGAATCAAAGTCCCTTTGCATGCGAGCCAGTTCTAGCCGAAAGTTAATTCACCTCTGACCCCAAATTCAACGTCGATCATTTCTAAATCTGAAAATAGTGAACAAAACAAATTCACAGGCTAGCGACCGATTTTGACAGTACATTGACGATAGAGCTGATTTGTTAGCAGAACTCTTTACTGCACTAATTTTTCACTTTAAATCGAATCTTGATTTTTATGAGAAATATCTATTATTTTTACATAAATTTTATATTAATTTACTTACCTTAATTTTTTTTTACATTACATTAATTTAACATTGAATTTTGGAATTTGAAATCGGCATCTTGTCTTTGATGGAATGAAAAAATATAACCGATCCTGCCAGGATTCGAACCTGGAATCTTCTGATCCGTAGTCAGACGCGTTATCCGTTGCGCCACAGGACCATGTTGTATGTAACAGTTATTGTTTATAATATAGCAGTAGTAGTAGAAATATTTTTTCTCTTCCTACATACATATATGCACACATATATTTATATTTTAATCATAATTGGGCACCTGTATTGTGTTAAAAATATATTTATTTCAATTTAAGAAAAACTAGGTAAATATAAATTACTATTACACGTAGAATGTAAGTAACAATTATTTTCAATACTGTATCATGTAGTTTCCTCTTTAAATTTTAAACATAATACTTCAGCGAGTATACTTTTTACAATACAACAGTTTGTAGAAATATTTTTTCTCTTCCTACATACACACATACACACATATATTTATATTTTAATCATAATTGTGCACCTATATTGCGTTAAAAATATATTTTTTCAATTTAAGAAAAACTAGGTGAACATAAGCTACTATATTACACATAGAATATAAGCAACAATTATTTTCAATACTGTATCATGTAGTTTCTTCTTAAAGTTTTAAACATAATACTTTAGCGGGTATTTGAATGAACCAGTTAGTGTTATCTCACAAGAAATAAAAAAAAAAAAGAGTCAATTGTAATAAAAAGACAGCCATTTTTCTATGTACAAAAGATTGTTTTATTCCTTAATGTGAAAATTAAATTTAAATATATTTTGTACATCGTCAGTATCAACAGACTTTTCACTAGAGTTCGAATGCTTTCCCTCCTCGCCCTTTCCTTTTCCCGTTGAAGCAGCCTTTCTTAAAAACAAATATTTCTTGTTCTGACTGGACGGAGGTGTAAATTTGATGGAACATGCGGCTTTGCCATGCTTTTGCTCGTCGACAGCCATTTTCTCTCTGTAATTCCCCAAAGTATTGCGCATTATCTGCCTCTTTTTCACCAGAGGCGCAGTATTGCTTTTTAAAACATTTATATTCTTGGTCAAATCGTGCGTCTGTTTCTCAGAGAGCTTCCCAGTAGCCAAACACATTTCTAGTTGCTGAATGCACCAGCATAATTCCAGTTCAAATTGATCTTCAGCTTCCTGGCTCAAGCCGCTGCTAGTTTCAGCAGCGGTACTTCCCAAATCCGTAAGTTTCGGTGGTTTTGTACTCCTTTCGTTTGTCGCTGCTTTCCTGGCAATCTGAAATCATTCCTCCTTACAGACAAGATTCTTACTGCTAGTTGCGATTTAGTCTAGGTTAGAATTAGGCGAAACCCGTGTTTGGTTTTGTACGAACAGGAACGAAGAAAGAACAATAAAATTAATGTACCACTTTAGGTTTCGAAGGCATTTTTTCTTTTTGTTACATCTTTACTCGTACATTGTAAACAATTGATCCTCTCTCAATTAGTAAACAAGTCTTGTAAATAAAAATATGTACTGTGAATGGCGAAATACTAGTGTCGCGTAGTGGTGAAACGGTAGAATTAAAATCCATCACTTTGATAAGTCTGTCTTTGTCGCACACTATTGCGCTCCTTGTACAACCAACAGAATTTGAAATCTTTTACAAGCATTTCACAAGTTGAGTAGAATATAGACAGAAAGCTGCAGGTTTCAAAATTGAAGCCACAACTGCAAGTGTTCGTAAATTAATCGTTCTAATTGGTTCTATTCGCTAATAAAGATTTCAGCGATTCACGGACATGAAAACTAGCGTCGCGTAGCGGCGAAATGGTGGAACTAAAAATCTACGCTCCTTGTCTGTGGACAGTGCTGCCATCTAGGTCTCTCTTGGTTCCGACGAGATATACGAATATAAAACAAAATCAAGTTAATTACTAAACAATTTTCTTTTTTTCACAAAATTACAACGATTTAAAGTATTCAGAGTTTCTCGTCGAGTGTGTCAATAATTTCCTCCGTGGTTTAAGCATGGAGTGCGCTATAAAAACTATTGGTATTTATTTTTCAGAGCATGGAAACTAAAAAGAGAAAATCTGATAGATGGCAGCACCTCCCTGTTCCAAAAAGAGGAGAGCAACAGTGTATAACTAGGATAGAGAATACATTTTAAAGGAACTTTGATAGTCATAATCAAAATATTCAAATATTCAGTATCACGTGTCGAATTTCGAAATATTTCTAACAGAACAATCAACTCGCATGCACTCGACATTTAAGAGAAATTTACTATACAAGTGAATTACGACTGTGTTGTATTCTTATAAAAAATATTATTATTGAAAATACATAGACTTACAAATGAACTAGAGACTATACGCATATCGGACTAAAAGTGTCAATCTATTTTCGAGCTTATACGATCAATTTACTAATAATTACGAAATAAATAATATCACATTCTCAAGAGTCAACAGAACCATTAAGGAGCCAGTTATGTTTCGTATCGCGGTCACGTTTATGGCATCAACAACACTAACAATCTTATTTATCTCAGTAACAATAGTAACATACACGTAGCTATATATTTTGTATGTATGGATATACTTTGTTCAAACGTTAACATTAAATATTAACAAATTTCATTTATCTATGTCAACGAGTTATCTCTGTTCGAGTGAACAAATTTATTTACAGTTTCTTGTACACCGACGCGCGAGCTATATAGAAGTTTTCGCAAACTAAAAACGCGTAGTAATCGTTTAATGAAAGTCGCGTCGAGGGTATTTATTACCGTGAGACTCTCAATTTGAATGGTACCGCGGATGCAAATACAATAGGTAATTTGCAATTTATGTAACATAAAGTTACATAATGATTTCCTTATAACAAAAAGTATCGGCAGAAACTTTCAAAGATCATTATATACCGCAACGTGTCCAGCTTTGAATATTTCTCTCCGACATTTGCACACAATGTTTCCTCCTTACGCCCCTTAGCCAAAAGTTTCTTCCCACCTGTTCTTTTTTTTTATTGTTTCTCAATCAAAATATAAGAAGAAACTAATTTCATTAATTTCAAATTAAATTCAAGTTCGACCACGACTTTCTCCCCAATGCGTTTCAAAAATTAAGTACACAATTGAAAAAATTTATTTCAGTAGGAAGTGACTTTTGGCCCACCCTGTATATAACGCTAGGAGCCTCGCCGCGGACCCTCGTCAATGGTTCTCTCGTCTTGAATTTGTACAGACGATCCGTGGAAGAGAAATGACACGAGCAAGTCTGACAAACATCTCCTGATATAACGTATTATACAAAAGAAAAAAAAAAAACGCTCTCCTTCTGGCTCGTAACTTCGAGAACGACTGCAACGTTAACCGCTTGTAAATGCGCCGACGTGATTTATGCACGTTTGATCGTTAATGGGAGAGACGGGCAGTTCAAACAGGGTGTTGCTGCTCGTTGGTTTCGTTCCACATGGTCATCGAGATCTCCTCTCGTCTGACCTGTGCCCTTTCCGGTACGGTGTACGCGTCTCTTCCGGTGAGCTTCAATGACTTGAAACCGGGGAACCATTTCAGCAAACGCCACCACTTCTTGCCAGGCTGCTGCCCCCCGTTACTCGAGATCGTTACGGCGGCGTATCTTTTAGGCTGTCTCCTCGGTTTCTTCGAGCCCTTCGAGCGAGCCTCCTTCTTCGAGACGACCTCTGCGCCGCTCTTCTGGTCGATGTTTTTCTCCTTCCCCCTCGCCACCTTCTCCTCGTTAACGCGCGTCGAGTCGACGACGTTCAGATGCTCGATCAACGAGGTGCTCTGCTTCGGGCTGTTGTCGCGTTGCACCGAGTTCCCGGAACAGTCGCTGCTCTCGTGGACGATCCCTGTGCCGGCTGACGCCGCGATCCGAGAGCCAGTCGCGATCGGCCGCTGCTGCGATCGCGAGAGGCTCGAGTACGATCGTGGCTCCTTGAAGATCGTCAGACCGGCGATTCCACAGCTCCTCGACAACGTTTCCTGCGAGAAGAACGAATGTATATCGTCGTGAATGTCGATTGTTTCGCTGGAGTAATGGCGGTCGTTCGATCGACGAAATTTCAAGTTCGAAAAATTTCTTTCTTGCATTGTATTCTACTCATCACGAAGGTAAAACTTTTCGAAGGGACCATAGGTCGCAACCTAATAGTTTTCTCGAAAAATGGCAAAGTTTCTTAAGCATTTAACATTGAGGACGCGTGCGTGCTAACAGCGACTTTATGGTTTCACTAACATTTGACTTATCATAGTTGTAGCATCAGTGTGAATCTAAATACTTGAATGATAAAACTGTTAACGTTATTCGAAATATAAACATTACGTCCACGCGTCCAGAATGTTAAACGATTAAGTCGCTGTTGGAACCTTTTATGCCATTTTCTAAGAGAACTATTAGGTTGCGATCTTTTAGAAAGAACCATAGGTCGTAACCTAATAGTTTTCTCGAAAAATGACAAAGTTTCTTAAGCATTTAACATTGAGGACGCGTGCGTGCTAACAGCGACTTTTATGGTTTCACTAACATTTGACTTATCATAGTTGTAGCATCAGTGTGAATCTAAATACTTGAATGATAAAACTGTTAACGTTATTCGCAATATAAACATTACGTCCATGCGTCCAGAATGTTAAACGATTAAGCCGCTGTTAGAACCTTTTATGCCATTTTCTAAGAGAACTATTAAGTTGCGATCTTTTAGAAAGAACCATAAGTCGTAACCTAATAGTTCTCTCGAAAAATGGCAAAGTTTCTTAATCATTTAACATTGCGGACGCATGCGTGCTAACAGCGACTTTATGGTTTCACTAACATTTGACTTATCATAGTTGTAGCATCAGTGTGAATCTAAATACTTGAATGATAAAACTGTTAACGTTATTCGAAATATAAACATTACGTCCACGCGTTCGGAATGTTAAACGATTAAGCCGCTGTTAGAACCTTTTAAGAAACATCTTTGCCATTTTCCAAGAGAACTGTTAGGTTACGATCGATGGTTTCTTTGGAAAGTTTTACCTTCGTGATGAATAGAATACAGTGCAGAAAATTAAATTCAAGGTCAAAGTCAATTTTGAGGCAGGTTCTTTACACGTATTTCCATCAAATCGAAGGTGTAAAATTCATCTACGACAGCCACGGACAAACTTTTCTTTCCTCCATGTACATACCGTTGATTAATCCATAAAGCAATAAGCGTTTCGTCTCAAAGAAAGGACACAATCGAATATCTATATCGAGAGAACTGTTCCAGTTGATTGATCCATCTAATTACTCGGTAGTAGGTAGAATGTATTATTGTGCTCACCATGAACGCGACGCGAAATTTGTTCGACATGATGTTGTACAGAATCGGGTTGATCGACGTGGACACATAATAGAGCACGCCGGATATGTAGGTGAAGAGAAGATAGAGGAACTCGGCCAGCTTGCTGTTGGAGCTTATGTGGTCCTCGGCGTTTGTCCCGTAAATGGCGATCAATCGCTGCACGTGAAACGGCGCCCAGCAAATGAAAAAGGCAATCACTACGGCAACTGCAACAGAATTACACTCATCGTTTAACATTCAACCTGCCGGGACTTTTCGAGCAAACAATTTCTACCCTGTGATTCTCTCTCTCTCTCTCTCTCTCTCTCTCTCTCTCTCTCTCTCTCTCTCGGTTCTCCCTCAATTACTTACTTTTACTTTACGAGTTCGATTTTGTCGTTTTCGCTCGAAATGTTTTTTCTTGTGGAAATCATGCCAAAAATTGAGATTGTGAAGATCTCTCGCAAAGGAGCTTCGAGGAACATCAAGCGCGTCGCGTTTAACATCGGAAACCGGCTTCGAGCAGCTTCTTTCCGCGAAGCGAAAACTCGTCCGATTACATGTGGCACGGATGTTCGACGAGAGAAGTTCATAAATTTTGATTAATCCCCCGGGAAGGTGTGCTCTACTTGTTCTCTTTTCAGGGAAGAGACTCGGTTTAAAACCAATTCGAAAACAGAGAGAAACTGTAATTTGTAAACCCTGTTGCGCGTCGAGGATCGATGGCTTTAATTATTTTTCAGATCGATGGTTCGTTAATCATTTTGCGCGAAGTTGCGACGGATCAATGATCGACGAGCTACCCTACAAACTTATTTCTTACTCGACGCTCGATTCGTCGTCGTCGTCGTCGTCGTCGTCGTCGTCTCTCTCTCAAGAAAAAAGAAAAGAGAAAACGAAAATGAAAAGAATCGAAGGAAGAAGCGTCGGAGGAGTCGCCTCGTGTGATTTGCGTGCTGCATTGCGTTACGTTTTGATCCGAGTGGTGGCCATTATACTCGGCGGACTTTACGCGGTTACGAGGTGATATTGCGTGGACAGCTTTTGAAAGAGTATGCAAAGACCAGAATTGATATGCGAGTGGGGTCAAGATCAACCAACTTATGGCATTTCACGTGCCGCACGCGTTCTCTTTGAATAATTTATCAACAAAACTGAAATGGCACATTTGGCACGTCGATCATTATTATATTCTCTTTGTAAATTGCAAATACGAATTATTCTTATTGTTGTTCTAAATTCTTCTAAATCCTTAAATTCTGTGTCTACACTTTCTTTGAAGACTGTAACCTTAATGTATAAAGTTTGTGTCCTTATTTTAGCTTATATTTATTTTACATTTACATTTAGTTTATATTGACCTTTGTGTTTATTTATTTTACGTTTATACTTATATTTATTTCAAGTTTATATTCTGCAGTTGGTCTTACAGATATAGTTGTAACTTCAGTTCAAATGAGATTCAGGTTAGGTCGAGGTTTCCAAAGCTTAAATGAGGTTAGTTTTAGGTTAGAATGAAGTTTCCAAAGTTCAAATGAGGTTCGGTTTAGGTTTCCAAAGCTCGAACGAGGTTAGGTCTAGGTTAGGTTGAGGTTCTTAAAGTTTAAATAAAAAAAAAAAAAGAAAATCGTGTTATCGTGTAACAATTTAGATGATCAATAATAGTTTGAGACGATAATCAATCATTAGAGCAACCATTGTGTGAAATTCCTTAGTTCTTATTCGTTTGTACTGCAAATAATTCGGAGCGGTAGCAAAACTTTTGGATTCGAAACCACACGTTTTCTACAAATTGGCGAAAAATATGTATCCCGCGGCGATATATTTGCTCGTCGCTGTGAATTACGACATACTTGTTTCTTCTTTTTTTTTTTTTTCTTCGATAAACCAGCAAGCAGTTAAGGCTAACTGAGGGTCATTATTTTTTTTTTTTTTTTTTTGAGCGCTTGCCTCTATTAATTAACCGAAGCTTTTTCACGCAGGTGAAGAATAAATAATTCATACGCGTGTTTGTCTCGTAAATGAGCATCGACGAATTAATTAGGAGACCAAGAAATTCCTGACACGTGGCATCGGACGAGAGCTCAAATTCATTTCGGTAAACAGGGATACAGAGTGTGAGCATTGTAAGTCGCGAAAAGAAATTTCTAATACTTTTACACGGCGTTTGAATTTTTCACAATTCTCGTGAGAAATCTACTCTGAGTTATGTGACGCGTAAAGTCATTTTCAAAAGGAACGAACTCTCACAACTATGAAAATAGAAGCTTCGCTGTTTAAAACGAGACCAAGTCCATACAATCCTTTTCTACAAAGTCACATCACATTCAACAATTATCCACAGTTTTTCATCGTGTTATTACAATTATGCTCTTCGCTGAGATTATGCAATTACGCGGGAAAAAAATAAATCGAGAACGAATTACAGGCTGTTCAATTATAATAATTCCTCGCACGTTTGTAAACTTACGGTGACGCAATGATCGAAATTAAAATAAGAAGGTCAGGAGACACCAGTATCGTTTGTCGCGGTGTCGAATGGCGGTGGTGGTGGGGAGGGGGGCGTGGAAAGAGTGGGGGGAGGAGGAGGAGTGGGGAGAAACAAAAAAAGAAAAGGACGAAAAGAAAAGACGATACCTCTTCCAGACAAGTTGTTTCTTTTTTTTTTTAACCCGATATCATTATTTACCGTCTCGCCTCTGCCGTTCAGTGATTTAAACCTAATTGCGTTAAATGCACTGCAGCTGTGCCCCTAAAAGGAGCGTCTGCTCCGTTCGTCGCTCGTTTCCGGGTGGCGTTTCTGGCTAATTGCCTAAAAAATGCATGGACGATCGAGTTCGGCTTCTTGTTCGACACGACCGAGTTCGAGTATTTTTCCTCTGATTAAAGTACTCTGACGATCGTTCGTTTGCACGCGATACTATTAAATGTAAATAAGATGGCGGAGTCGACAGCGCGAAATAATATCTTTGGCCGAGGTACACGTTTGTCGCTTCGGAGGATCTTCAGCGGCTGTTCGATTTTTTCGTCGATTCAGTTTGCTTGTTTTGTTCGAAAGTTTTGCTAGAACGAATAAAAATCGTGCGATTCGAACGCTAGAATCGCCAAAGTGTAAGAAACAGAAGAGAATTTGGAATACAAAGTGTCAACAGTTTCTTTCTCTCTTTTTTTTTAAATAAATGTACGAAATGTAAGAAAGAAATGTAAGAGTTAATTTTATTAATTTCAGATTAAATTTAAAATTACGGATTATTTTAGTAGACAGTGACATTTTTTGGTCCACCCTGTACAACAAAGAAGGAACGTAAACTACTGTTCATATATTTTACCAAAATTCAATCTAATATATTTTATCGATAGTCAATCTTCCAAGAGTTTACAAAATACAACCAGGTACTATATATATATATATATATATATAATAAAATAATTATATGATTTTATATATATATATAATAAAATAATTATATATGATTATATATATATATATATATATAATATTGGTATGATTATAGACATCTACGTGAAATGTGACATCTATTTTCAAATGTGAGAATTTGATAGTGTCCATGAATATAAGAATGTCGATCGCGATCGCCGGCAGTGACACGAGCATGTTTACTGTCGCGTTAGAGACGAGTCCCGAGGCTATAAAGAAAAACTCGATCATATTCAATTTATCGTTTCGTCTTTTCCGATGAATTATTCAAACTGAAAAAAGGCTGACACGTTCATTCTCGGTCTACTTTAAACACAGCCATTCGTACGCGGAGAGAAAAATTGTTTTACGTAGGGCGAACGTGCGTTTGCTTCTATGCACAAAAATTTTGATCTCTGTATAGAAGTTACATTATTAATAAAATTAACAATAAAAATTATATTCAATTGAAATATGTGTATTGTTAGTTCCATCGAAACGAACCAATTCTAATGAAAAAAAAAAAAAAAAAGAAGAAGAATATTACGTCAATCAGACTTTTATATTACAAGAATATAGTGAAACTATGATTATTTCGGTGACTGTACGTGAAGCTGGACAATCATTTTCTTTTATTATTTAACAAATTTAACTTTTAACATCTTGTTATCGAGTAGGACTTTAGTTTTAACACTAAAACCACCAACGAGAAAGTATAATACTCGTAGCAAAGGAATTAAAGTGCAAGGTACATTATAACAATACAACAAAGGGTACGAGCTTCTATTCATATAGTTTATCAAAAGTCACATTTTATCAAGTGAGTTTTATCTAAAACTGAGAGTGATCTAAAAACACACTGTCAGAAATGTATAAAATTTCCCACGGAGTGATTATGAATTAATCATTTTGGACGACTGCGGTGGTTCCAGTGTTAATAGAAAGGAAGATGTTCCGGTGAAACGCATAGATCGTTAATCAGCGTCCTCGGAGCTTATGGCCGCGTCGCGTTCGCTTTGAACCATCGTAAACCCACTGTTTGACAGACGCAAGTCTCGTTTAATCGTCGCGCTGATGTTGCACGGTACAATTTACATTGTAATAGTAAGTAATATCATGTTCGGTAATGCGTGGTTGCGCAACCGGTCGATCGAGCGCGTCGGCCAAACGCCGGACAAATTTCTCGGCCTTCTGCGCGAAGCTAATCGCTTCCAGGGATTTTCAAGTGTAATGAGAGGGTTCCAAGTATAACGTGCGTTTTTTTGAAAATTTTACAGCCTCCAGTGTACAAAGTTGACCTTTACGTTTCGGACTGTAATTCGGCACCGATGTTGCAAAAACTTTTACCGAGATGAACGCCCCTTTATTAGTCTAGTAAATATCAATAATAGGAAGGAATACGATTTGAATAATGGCAACCTTGCTCCGCTTAACACTCCCTAGTTTTGTCACATCCTCCTCAGCCAATTAACTCGGAATTTTCTGTTAACTAGATCGCCTTTTAATCGTAAACAAGATGTGAAGGCTCATTTCCATTACTCTTGCTGTTATTATTTATCGTTTCGAATCTTCTTAAACGTGTGCGCGTGTGTGTTTATGTAATTATTAGGGGTAATTGTAAGTAATGTCGTTTTCTTGCCATCTACAGTAATTTAACTTATTGTAACATAACCTAAAATGTATAGCCTGTGTGTGTTTATGTAATTATTGGGAGTAATTATAAGTAATGTCGTTTTCTTGCCATCTACAGTAATTTAACTTATTGTAACATAACCTAAAATGTATAGCCTGTGAATAAATTGCCATTTAGATATGTACTAACATAACCTATAAATAAATTGGCATATAGATGTACACTGACATAACCTATAAATAAATTGGCATTTAGATATACACTGACATAACCTATAAATATATTGACATTTAGTGCGACATTTGTCATATTAAATTATAGATTTACTACATTATAGACGACATTTATTGTATTAAATTATAGATTTATTATGCTACAGACGACATTTACTATTAAATTGTACATTAAATTGTATTATACATGTGTATTATATAAATGACATTTATTGTATTAAATTATAAATTTATTATGTTATATATGTCATTTATTATATTAAATTGTATCGTAGATTAAAATTGTATTAACTTTTAAATGAAATAAAATTTTGTACAGTCATCGAGAAACGACGTTACTTCTGGATACCCCTAATAGATATCGAATTTAACGAAACTCCTGGGCAAAACTTCATCTATAATAGCGAAAGTTACGAATGTGACGAATTCAATGTTTAACGCTCAATCATTAATCGATAATTCGTGTCGTTGATTGAAAATTAATTCGCAGACGTCTCTGTCTATAATATATATATATATATATATATATATATATATATATATATATACAGAGTGCACCAAAAGTTTCTTCCCACCTATTTTTTTCGAATAAAACATCAAAATGCAAGGAGAAACTAATTTTATCAACTTCAAAATTTTTTAATTTGTAATAAAAAAATTACGATTTATAATTTATAAAAATTAAATATATAATTTATTTTTAGCGATGTTTGGCCCACCCTATGTAACATGAAATATTTAATCAAAATTAATTCCTGCGCCTCGCGCGTTGTCACATTGTTTATTTGTTTCATTCGATTTGCCACTGTGAAATTACAATGGTCGAATCCGCCCAGTCGATTAATTTCGACTTCTTACGCTGATTTGCAATGTCGAGTTCGCAACGCGCGCGTTTCCGAGGTATTTGCGTTTCGCGGACTGAATTATTGCGATTCATTGCGCGCAACGTGAACGTGAATTGTGAACTCGTTCCGGAAGTTTACGAAAATTTGTACACGTGGACATGTGACACGCACGTGGCCCCCAATTGCAAGACCCGCGATTCCGGCATCTAGCCATTTCCCAAACTGCGCTTTCATCGAGTTCTCCACGTTCTCCTCCAAACTCTCCAGCTCGAAGAGACCTTCTCACCGTGCTGTTAATTATACAAAATCGCTATCATACAAAATTCCCCGAAAAAATACATAAGAATAATGATAAAAATTAAAATTGATTGATATTGAAATTCACCCGAAAACTGAAGCGAAAATAAAGGTACGATTAATGTTGTACGATCTCGATCCCTGCAACTGCGCACGCTTGTTTATATTTATTACAACATTATGAGTGAAAAAGAAGAGGGTAATTGTTGGTTACTCGCGCATAACGTTCTCATTGGCGATTTCGACGCGTACGTACCTCTTTGTCGTGAAGAGGAACAAATTCAACGAGATTGCCAATGTTCACTGGCCTGGTTGGTCCCGTATTTAGTATTCGGTGACTTAATATTCCGCTCTCGTTCCTTAAAAATGGTCCCGACCGGCTCGTCGCCGGATGAATAAGAAACTGAACTTTTCGGAGATCTCTTTTGCCATCTTTCTCTCCACGGCGATATTCCACGAAAATTTGAGTTGTTTTTCGTGTCTTGGTTCGCAAGTTACGAGAGAATTCACTGCGCAAAGTTTTTGTCATCTACCTTAATTGAAATCGTATCGAAGAATCTTCAAAATCTGGTAAATACATTTTCTTGGGAAAACAAGAGTATCGAGTACATAGTTTCAGAGGCAGCTAGTTTTTGGATCCGTTTGCTCCGTTTCATCTGAAAGGGTCGTTCGATTTACTTTCAGCAGACTTGACGACGATAAAGAAATTTTAAGAGGCGATTCGTTTCGACAAAATTTTATCCGCAAGTGGGGTACTTGTTCCTTGTTTTTCTTTCTGTTTTTTGGCGGAGAGGAGATCGTTTGCTGGCAACAGGAAATTATTTCACGCCGTGTTTTTCTTTTCTTTCACACTTCTCGAACAACTTCTTCGCGCTATTGGTTATCGATGAAACATGCATCAGCAGTTTACGATGTAATTAAACGTTACAATTATCGGAAATTACCGCAATTTGCATTGTAGATTACAAATCATTGGAAATGCTTTCGTTGCCACGCACGTGGAGATATCATTTCGCTTTAAAAATAAACTTCAACCTGAAAACGAAAATCTGACGCGAGCTAACAACACTAATTTATCTCCCAATGATTTTTCTTCAAAGAACGAGTGTACTGTCTTCAGACAATTCTTTCTTTTTTTCGTTCGATACACTTTTCTTGGGGAAAAGGACCGAAAACTCTCCAAGGTCTTCAGTTTTCCCAAACAGCTAATTGACTGATACCTGATAGCCTTTGCTCTTACTATAACGGGCTCAGAATGGGAGAGAATTTTGAGTCGATCTTTTAATGGAATGAGCAATTTTTTGTCCCAAATTGCAACATTTTCTCAGTTTTATGTGTGATACGTTTATTACTTCTTAATAATTTCTATCCAGTGACATCGTACCGACGAGTTCAAAAGAGGAAGAAATCGACGAATTTATTGTATACGGTTCGGTCACTCGTTATGGTCCGCGCGAACCAGTTGCCAGCGCGTGGGGTTAAATTTAGTTACTTAATTAATTTACTCTTTAAATATCGCGCAAACACGAAGACAAGGCAGTGTTGATTTCTTTTGCAGTATTAAATTTAGTTATTCTTTAAATATCGCGTGAATATAAAGACAAGATACTGTTGATTTCTTTTGCATGAATTATCCACGTAGATGTGTCCTTACCCGTTATCTTAACAAATAACGCCTCGAAACTTCTCTTGCCGAAGAAAAATTGCAAAAACCACCTGGCCCGAAAATTTTGAACGCCACTGTATACATTTTGTATCATATCAAGTGCAACATCAATGGCAATGGTGTTTGTTGAAAGATTAAGATAAGATGTGACCATGTCGATCGATTTGGTAAAATGACAGGTCCTACAAAAGTTGATCATCTACCATTCCACACATTCAAAGAAAACCGATGTTGAGTTTGTCTCATTAATTGCTTTACGAGGGGATCGTCTTTCGCACCCGTGCATCGTTGTTGTGAAAATTCACGATGCCACCTCTTGTCAAAGCAGCAAAACAAAAGAGAATGGTTCACAACTTTGAGACTATTCATTTTTCGACCCGTGTTTGTTAGGACTTTTTTATCACAACAACTTTGAAACTTTTAATTCGTCGACCCGTGTTTATTAGAACTTTTTTATTACAAGGACTCGTTTACTGTAAGGACTTTATTATTTATTAGCCGAGTACTATCTAATTCAGAGGTTAGGTTAGGTTTAGGTTTCTCTCTATCCAGAATATTGTCTAATTAGCTACGACTAGAAATCGACTTTAAAATGTTCGTTCGAGAGAAAAAGAAAGCGACGAATTACTGTGCACGGTTCGGTCACTCGTTATGGTCCGCGCGAACCAGCTGCCAGCGCGGGGGGGTTAAAAACCAAGAAACCGGTAGCCTATCAATCAGTCGGCGAAGCATTATTATTATTATCCTTTGCTATATCACATTTACTCACAATTCACTCGTCCGCAGTAAAAGAAACATTCGTATTCCCATATTTATTCTTTACTTTCCTTTAACGAGCACCTGCTCACCTGTCGTAGCGCGGAATACAACATTATCACACGAAACAGCTACAGAAAAAAAAAAAAAAAAAAAACAACAGAAAAAAAGCAGAAACTCACCGAGCATCTTGAGCACTCTTCTCGAGGACCTTCCAGGATGGTGTTTACAGCTGCCGGCATTCCCCTTGCCGCTGCTCTTCTTCATCATGTTCGACTTCCTCAGCTTCAGCCCGATCAGCACGTACAACACGGTGATGAGGCTCATCGGTATGACGAAGAACAAAAACGTGGACAGCTCGAACGAGTGTTGTATCAGAACTTTCTTCACGGTGCACATCAGCATGTCCGGGTTCGCCTGGTGTTGTATCAGGCCGAATTGCAACGCCTGCGGCAACGCGTACGACAACGCCACCAGCCATATCACCAGGATCAGTTTCACCGCCCTCGTCAGCTTCGACATCGTCTGCGAGAGGAACGGATGACAAATGGCCAGGTATCGTTCGACGGTGAACGCGGTGATGGTGAGCACCGAGGCGTTCGTCGACGTCTCCGCGGCCAATCCGCGAATTATGCAGAACACCTCGCCGAACACGTACGGGTACTTGCACCAGACGAGGTAGATCTCCGCTGGAAGGCCGGAGGCCAACAGCAACAGGTCTGACACCGCCAGGCTGAACAGATAGTAGTTGGTGGCTGTGTGCATCGACTTGTTGCGCGCGATCACGATGCACGTGCTGATGTTGCCGACGATGCCCGTCACGAAGATCGACAGGTAGACGATCGTCACGGGCACCACGATGTACAGCGAGTCCCTGCGCGAGATCTTGGGGAACAGCTTCTCCTCGAGGACGCTGTTGCCGTTGTTGAGAGCCGCGGTCAAGTTTTGGAGATAGCTCGTCGGATTCTCCATTCTGGCCCACTGACGGACATTTACCCTCCGACGACGACGTTTCAGACGATCTCAGACGATTGATCTTGGAGGTCGAATCCTAATTCGGTGACTCGTCTCGGCCGCATGCCTGCTCACTCGAGAGTCGATCGATGAAAGTGAAATCGGTCGGCCTCGCGGAGAACACGGCGAATTGTTAGGAATTTTAGGAAGCTCCGAAAATAAAGATGATGCACGTTCAGTCGAAATCCGAGACCAGAGACAGAGATCGGTGGTTTTCCTTGGATGGACTGCAATTTTAATTCCGTGTGTCTCTTTTCTCTCTCTCTCTCTCTCTCTCTTGGTTCCTCGAGAACGTTACGTTTCGTTGAACGAAGATTGAAGTTTCAGGTGCAGGCCATTCAGCTTCATCTCTCCTCTGCTTCAAACGAGAAACTTCATTCAGAACTGTTTCAAAGTGCTTCGTACCCTGCCGCTCTGATCTCGATTCGAAAATTTTCTCCAGTTCCTTCTAATTGTCACTTGAATTGTACCTCTTTCGATCATCGAGTAGTTCCATCGTTGCTCTCACATTCACACTCCTCCTTTGTTTTTCAACTCGCGACGTCGAAAACTTCGAAAAACTTCCAACTACTTTCCTCGACTTTGACAACTTCGTTTCGAACCACCGTCGATTATCCGCACACATAACCGTTCGCCATTGGAAGTTTCGACACTTCGATCTCTTCAGTCTCGTTTCATTAAACACGCTCCTTGCAGTGTCTCCGATCAGTCGCCGATTCTAATGGAATTTTCGAAACGAGGAAATGTTCGAACACTGGGAGAGACTGAGGAATTAATCCGCGTGAAACGACAAACCGGCACGAATGCCGCGCGAATCACGACTGCGTTAGCCCTTGTCACGACGACGACGACGACGAACGACGACGCCAGACATCGGCGCTTCTGCGCACCTCCGATCGGCGGAAGCGTCTTCGTGGCTTCCCTCGTTTCTCTCGCTCTTTTTTTTTTCCCCACCTTCTTCTTACCACCGACCGTCCACTCTGTTCTTTTGTTTTCGCCCGATCGTTCGTATTCGTCGTCCCTTCCTCTCCCCCTCCCCCTCCGAAGAAGACGATCTCTCGCATTTATCCTTCCATCCTTGTTCTCGCCCCCACGAACACCGCAGTCTCTCCATTCAGTTCGGAAGATTCAGTCGAGCTTGTCGTATAAATGTCAAATAAATCGTCGAGATCTCGTCGAGTTTGAAGCGAACGAAGCTCACCATGATTGGTTCTATCGTTCTTTCGGGAGGAGAGGGGGAGGGGGGAGTGGAGAGCACCCCTCGTTTCTTTCCACTTTCTCGAAAGGAATTTTGCATTGGACGGCGATACGCAGCAGGTCGTTTCGTGCGATATAAATCGACGACAGCGACACATGTACGTGGAAACTAAAATATTGAGTTGCTTTTCAAAGTGATAATTTTCGATGACAGTAGACAATTTTTTTTTTTTTTTTTTTTTTTTTTAATGAAACAGACTCCTAAGAACCTATTAATTATGTAGCATGAAAAATTATATTAAATCATATCAAATAAATTAACTAAATGATACAAAATGATAGTGAGTGAAATTTACTGACTGATTCTATCGTTCTTTTGGGGTGAAAAACACCCTTCCTCGTGGAAGCTAAAATTTTCAAACTGATAATTTTCGATGATAGTAGACATTCTTTTCTTCTTTTTTTTTTTTCAATGAAACGAAGTCTGAAGAACCTATCAATTGTGTAGAATGAAAAATTATATAAATTATATTTAATTATATAAAATTATATTTTATTAATATTAATTATTAATTAATTAAATAAAATTATATTTAATTATATTAAATAAATTAACTAAATGATACAAAATGATAGTGAGTGAAATTTACCGACTGATTCTATCGTTCTTTTGGGGTGAAAAACACCCTTCCTCGTGGAAGCTAAAATTTTCAAACTGATAATTTTCGATGATAGTAGACATTCTTTTCTTCTTTTTTTTTTTTCAATGAAACGAAGTCTGAAGAACCTATCAATTGTGTAGAATGAAAAATTATATAAATTATATTTAATTATATAAAATTATATTTTATTAATATTAATTATTAATTAATTAAATAAAATTATATTTAATTATATTAAATAAATTAACTAAATGATACAAAATGATAGTGAGTGAAATTTACCGACTGATTCTATCGTTCTTTTGGAGTGAAAAACACCCTTCCTCGTGGAAGCTAAAATTTTCAAACTGATAATTTTCGATGATAGTAGACATTCTTTTCTTCTTTTTTTTTTTTCAATGAAACGAAGTCTGAAGAACCTATCAATTGTGTAGAATGAAAAATTATATAAATTATATTTAATTATATAAAATTATATTTTATTAATATTAATTATTAATTAATTAAATAAAATTATATTTAATTATATTAAATAAATTAACTAAATGATACAAAATGATAGTGAGTGAAATTTACCGACTGATTCTATCGTTCTTTTGGGGTGAAAAACACCCTTCCTCGTGGAAGCTAAAATTTTCAAACTGATAATTTTCGATGATAGTAGACATTCTTTTCTTCTTTTTTTTTTTTTCAATGAAACGAAGTCTGAAGAACCTATCATTGTGTAGAATGAAAAATTATATAAATTATATTTAATTATATAAAATTATATTTTATTAATATTAATTATTAATTAATTAAATAAAATTATATTTTATTAATATCAATTATTAATTAATTAAATAAAATTATATAAAATGATAGTGAGTGAAATTTACCGATTGATTCTATCGTTCTTTTCAGGTGAAAAACACTCTTCCTAGTGGAAGCTAAAATTTTCAAACTGACAATTTTCAATGATAGTAGACATTCTTTCTTTCTCTTTTAATGAAACAAAGTTTGAACAACCTATTAATGACATAGAATAGTGACGACAATGATAATATAGAAAATAAACCTATTCAATTATATAAAATCGGTTCCATCGTCTTTTTGGGGAAGAAAGTGGTGAAAAACATCCCTTCTCGTTTCTTTCTTCCTTTCGAAAAGAAGTTTGCATTAGATAGCAATGCACAGATCGTTTCGTGCGATAAAAGTCGATCGATGACAACGACGTGTGTTGTTTGTGATACACGTGGAAGTTAAAATATCGAGATTTTCTCCAAGCTGATAATTTTCGATGATAGTAGACGTTCTTTATTTTTTTTCTTTTAGTGAAACGAAGTCAATGATAAAATACCTATTCTAACGGGACGAACGGGATCAAGAAATTCGAAGAGTCATGGAACTTAAAAATTAACAATATCAATGATACAATATGATATAAAGTTAATGATACTATTCTATTCATTAACAGAGACAAACGAGACGAAGAAATTCGAACAGTATAGAATTTAAGAGTGTTTCGACTCTCAAATCGAATCTGATCGTCCAATCTATCAACTCGGTTAAGGTTAATGATTTTACCAAATTCTAAACAATTTTTCCAAGAAATCCTAACGAGAGGAAAATCTCGTTATAATTGTCCATAGTTTTTTTTTTGTCTCTCTCTGCAGACACAAATTACATATTTGCGCGTGATGCAATAATTGTGTCGCGAGGTATTTGAAAACAAGCGCAAAGTAATAATAAACACTGACCATAGTCGCCGCGGTAATGAACATGCCATTCCTATAATAAATCACTTCGAGACTGTAACAAACATATTTTTTTTTCCACGGACTTTTTTCTACAAATCGCAACGTAATTGACACTGTTGTCCAAGATATTTTTGAAAATACAGCGTAACTTTTCCCAATACAGTGTAATAATAAACTCCTGGGCGGTGATAATTAACTATCGGGTGAATTGCTGTGTCACGAACGCGAAGCGTGGCAAATTTTTACAGATGCAACTCGAGAGATTCGTAATTAACTGATCAATTGTCACGAATAAAGAGATTTTGGATTTTCGAACCAAATTGAGCTAAAAAAAAAAAAAAAAAAAAAGAAAAGACAGAAACATCGACAAAGCACTTACAAAGTTGCACTTGTGCTATATTAACACCTCAGAAGCGCGAAATAAAAAGAAGTGAAACTAAAAACAGATACGCATGTAATAATGCGAGTGTTTAATTCACGCAGGTTGAATTCTCGATGTGACGGTGTCCGAAGGCGATTAACGGCAATTAAACGAGACAGTCCGCTTCCGTCCGGATAAATAGATACGTGCTCTGTTCGACGGTCGCCGTGTGACGAATTTATCCACGAATATTAATAACTCTGGCCTGGAATCACTGTTCGAGCGATTAGCAGTTTGAGTCAGAGCTGGCGCTCGAACGGTGACTGCCGATGCCATTTATGCAAATTCAAAACGGAGCGACTTCGACATATAATATGAACGATAATTCGAAAAATGACATGTAAAGATATGTAAAGTACCTGAGGTGAGGCGTTCGTTGCAGCATGCTTCTTCGTCCACGACTGTAAAAAGGGAAACGAATCTCAGCTCCTCGTCGATCTTAATTGCGTGGCACTTTTTCTACGTTTTCCAGTCGCAGAATTTCCCGCAAAATTGCACAAATAATTTCGCTCGTGTTGAAACTCAACCTTGAGAAACGCAATCTTGAGAAATTTGAATTTTCTTCGTTTCAGTTAAAAGAAAGGAGAAACCTGGAAAGGAGAGACGATGGCGATTTATTAGAACGTGAAAAGCGAGAAGATTTTGCTCGATTTTGCTACAGATGATATATTGAACATTTCTTTTGGTATGTCGTTACAAATTTCGAGATTATCACCATCTTCTAGCTGGGACAATTCTAATTTACACTTATATTGTAATTTATATTATGAATGTACTGTACTTGTACCGAATTTAGATGTAGAGCAGTCTGAAGATATATACAATACAATGATATATATTTTGTATATAATATAAATTAGATACTCCTGATCGAGAATGCACATATCGTTACAAATTTCGAGATTATTGTCATTGGATCTTCTAACTGAGACAATTCTAATTTACACTTATATTGTAATTTATATTATGAATGTACTGTACTTGTACCGAATTTAGATGTAGAGCAGTCTGAAGATATATACAATACAATGATATATATTTTGTATATAATATAAATTAGATACTCCTGATCGAGAATGCACATATCGTTACAAATTTCGAGATTATTGTCATTGGATCTTCTAACTGAGACAATTCTAATTTACACTTATATTGTAATTTATATTATGAATGTACTGTACTTGTACCGAATTTAGATGTAGAGCAGTCTGAAGATATATACAATACAATGATATATATTTTGTATATAATATAAATTAGACACTCCTGATCGAGAATGCACATATCGTTACAAATTTCGAGATTATTGTCATTGGATCTTCTAACTGAGACAATTCTAATTTACACTTATATTGTAATTTATATTATGAATGTACTGTACTTGTACTGAATGTAGATGCAGAGTAGTCTGAAAATATTCAACATAACTACATTCTCTTGATCAGGAATATATATATATATATTGTTACAAATTTTGAGATTATTACCATTGGATGTTCCAAGATAATTCTAATTTACATTTATATCGTAATTTATATTGTGCATGCATTGTACTTGTACCGTAGGTACACAGTAGATATAGATATAGTCTGAAAATATACATATACAGAAAATACACATTGTAATTTATGTATTTATATTGTTGTATATTTGTTAATGTATAATATTGTTATATATTTTATATATGGTTGTAATATTGTTATATATTTGATATGTTACTTATATGTTGTTCTAATATTGTTATATATTTTATGTATGGTTGTAATATTGTTATATATTTGATATGTTACTTATATGTTGTTCTAATATTGTTATATATTTTATGTATGGTTGTAATATTGTTATATATTTGATATGTTACTTATATGTTGTTCTAATATTGTTATATATTTGATATATTATTCATATGTTGTTGTAATATTGTTATATATTTGATATGTTATTCATATGTTGTTGTGATACTGTTATATATTTGATATATCATTCATATATTGTTGTAATTTTGTTGTATATTTTATACATTATTTATATGTTGTTACAATATTGTTATACATTTTCAAACGACTCTACGTCCATTTAATCAATTAATGCTCCACTTTGATTTTCGCAGAATTCGACATTATACGGTTCAGATTTTGCTTGACGGTTGCACTTGTTTTGAAGCGGTCCCGGTTGCGACCTTGGACTAACAAACGACCACCCTCGATAACATCCGCGACCAATGCAATCCCCCTCGTTGAATTCTCGCTTCATTTCGCGCAGGAAACAGTCTTTTTCCACCTTCCACCGTCCCTCGACTTTTTTCTATCTCCCTTCTCTTTCATTCCTGTCAGCCCTCCACTTCCTTCTTTCTTCTCTTCGTGAAAAGAGGGGAGAAGAGTCTCTCGAAGAAGAGAGGGCGCAGCTCCTGTCCACAAGTGTCGAATTTGGTTCACGTCGTTTAACCTCCTCGATGATTCTCCTTGGTCGGTCTCTCCTTTTCATTTTTTTTGCTTTTGGACGCTGCTCGCTCGCTGGTCTCGGTATCAAGTGTACTTGTTTGTTTCGCGGATGTTTTTCGGCCTCCTTTTTCGCGAACTGAGCGTTTCTGACGAAGGACATTCGAGAAAAGACGCTTGGAAAATAAATTTCTGGAATTCGGAATTTCAAAAAATTAAAATTAAAGTAAATTAAATATCTTCTGACTAAATTTCGTCATTTTAAAAAATTTGTAAAACGTCAGTGCCGTGATTATAGCAAGTATTGGCGTGTAATTGAATTTTCTTCCGTTTACTAGTTTCCCCATCAGTTGTTTGTCATATTAAAAAAAATATTAAAAATTTGTCACATTAAAAGGAAGTTTGTACAATTTTTAGACTTAAATTCTGATTATCGTTTCATTCGCCTAAAACAATCGTATACTTTTTTTTCATAATTTTGTTCGCTTGTTCTTTAAATATGCAAGAAACAGGGGTTCGACAATGCGCTAGATGAACGTTTCTATCTTCAGAGACTGATTGGACGATGCAAGTTGTTTGTGGGTGTAATAAACGACTCGTAAACTCTTCTCCTCCGTGGAGAGAACTTTTTAATTTTCTTTCGTCGTATTATTGTTCGCGAAAAGTTTCCAGGGATGACGCACTTTGGCAACGTTGAAACTACCAAGGTCTTCCGAGTGGATAATTGGCACGTTGTGTATTTTCGCGCTTCAGGTTGCGATGATAGAAGCATCGTCCGTGAATAGGACGTTCAATTTTAAAACAGAGACAGAGATCAAACCCCCGATCGGAATTTAAATTTTCAGCGAGATAGAATCTGCAATGCAATTCTGATTTATAATTCAAATCTCGAGCAACATCTAACTATGACTGAACTATGGTTTTTAATCAGAAGATCAAATCCCAATTGGAATTTAAATTTTGATTTACAGTCCAAATTTTGAGCAACGTTTGACTATGACTGGACTATGGTTTTTAATCAGAAACAGGGGACAGAGATCATGTCCCAATTGGAATTTAAATTTTGACACAATTCTGATTTACAGTTCAAATTTTGAGCAACGTTTGACTATGACTGGACTATGGTTTTTAATCAGAAACAGGGGACAGAGATCATGTCCCAATTGGAATTTAAATTTTGACACAATTCTGATTTACAGTTCAAATTTTGAGCAACGTTTGACTATGACTGGACTATGGTTTTTAATCAGAAACAGGGGACAGAGATCATGTCCCAATTGGAATTTAAATTTTGACACAATTCTGATTTACAGTTCAAATTTTGAGCAACGTTTGACTATGACTGGACTATGGTTTTTAATCAGAAACAGGGGACAGAGATCAAATCCCAATTGGAATTTAAATTTTGATTTACAGTTCAAATTTTGAGCAACGTTTGACTATGACCGAACTATGATCAAATCCCAATGGAATTGAAATTCCGGTTAATTCCACTTATAAATTTTGAACAACAGCTAAACGACAAAGCTGAAGTAATTTTTAACCAAAATTGAATGGTTTTTAATCCATTTAAACCAGAACCAGATGGAATTGCGCCCTGATCGAAATGCAATCAAACCCGGAAACGCAATCAAATCGCAGCTTCGATTAAATTTAAATTAAATCAACGTTAATAACCGCCCATTGAAAATACCTCCAGTCAGTTAGCCGCAACTGAATCAGTGTAGCCCTGTCCGAATGCGGTGGAACGTTCTGTCGCATCAACTTCTCTCCGTAATTGCATTCTGTCGTTTATCATTAAAAACTTCGTAGGCTACGGACATCGTTGAGTCTTGCAACAAATATCCGGTAGCGTCCAATTAGAGCCGGTAGCCTTCAATAATCGAACGTTTCTCGTCTGTGGTCTCTTCGGGCCGCGCACGCAGTCGAATCTTTACGACGACGCTCGAGCATTTTACGTGCCACGGTATTCCAGATTGCTGACCGCATTCCTGTTAAATGCCTGTTATTTTCTGGTTTCATCCACATCGCGTGGCGAGGCCCGTTAACCATGCGCGTCGATTTCACAGTCCCGATGTCGTTTCTCCCAAATTTCGCAGCGGACTCTTCCTTCTCTCCTCGAGAATCCATTTGGAGAAATAACTCACGTTTCTTCTTTTTTTTCAGAAATATAAACTTGTTGCTGGCGTTTCGAAAGGTCGATATCTTCTTGTTCAACTCGTAAAAATTCGCAAGCGTTCGAATCAATTTGTTTCAGAAGCAAGAACGAAATCCTCGTTTTGCATGCAGAGCAAAAGCTTCTTTGCAACGACGGCGATCGACTTCTCCCCCGGAAATTGTTTCCTCCGGCATGGAACGGAACGTTACGCAAATCTGTATTTGATTAATTGGTTCTGCAGGTGAATCTATTTCTGTTCTCTCTCGTTGTATCGAATTGACAAATATCGAATAAAAGGGCTGACCTTGACCCTCGCGTTCCAGACGAACACGACGATCTTACATTTGAAATGTGCGAAGCAATTCTTCGCGAAAGCTTTAAGATGAGACTGGGAACGATTCGCTCCTTCCCCTCGTTGCCAGTATGCAAATGTATAATAACACGTAGAATGATATGGGATGATAGAAACTTTGCCAATCTAGACCTGTCTCCTCTGTCAAACAATTTGGATTATTTCTCTTTCGTTCTGCGGAGTGGGAAAGTGGGTACAAATGTAGAATTGTGCTTGCTAATAAAATGAAATTAGAAGATAATTATTCATTTAAGCAAATGATATAAATGTATATGGTGAAATAAATTTAATAAAATTAGTACAATTCAATTTGCCTAGATGAATAATTATTCTAAATATTCATTCTGATAATTATTCTAGCCTCTTATATATATAAATATTTAGGACAATTATTCAGAATAAATTATACATAGACATTTGTATAAATTACTCGTTTATTATCACGTTGATTCGTTAGTGACGCTTAATTCTAAACTCTAATCCTACCGACGTAAAGCTAAAAATTTTTAAATTCCACGGAGATCACACGTATGATACGTCATCAACAGCGCTGTACAAAAATGATGAGACGAAGGATATACACATGGCGTACGCAGTTGAACTCTGTCTAGCTTCAACTGCGAGTTAAGCGTAAGCGTCTTCACTCGGATACGTCACGACTTGGTTACACGTAGTAAGGTCGTCTTCTGCAGCAGCTCGATCCACCGGGCAAAATCTGAAATTGTCAACGAAGAGAATTTCGCATGAGAGATCGCTGTGCAATGCGTGTGTAGTAAATTAAAAAAAAGAAGAAAAAAATGTTAAAATCGTCGAGATTGTTGGTTCGTTAGAAGTTAGAAGAAAATACGGCAGAAGTTCAAAAATAATTGTGTCGAGTAATTTGTAGAGCATTAAGAGAATCAAAAGGAAAAAAAAGGTGGGGAAGAAGAAAAAAACAGGCCAGATTACCGATCAGTCACGACCGGTTCTGAATTTTACCTGGAAGTGGTTCGACACGCCGTAGTAAGGGAAGATGCCACCAAGGATATAACGGTAGTACCCGTTGTGCCTAATGCGATATTCACCGGGTTTGATGTTCTCCGGGACCTGCCACGTAATGATCACTTGACTCGAGCCGAGCACCATCGACATCCTCTGCCACTCGAACCTATACGAACGATATATACAACGACCAAACGAAAGAAACATACCCTTTGTTATTTTTGTTTAGCCTGATACTCTCAACCGATCGGCACTTTCGCCAATTTTTCCGATTATCATCGATTTATCATTTATCATCGTGAAAATTTCCACGTTTTATAATAACGTTGTAATATTGCACAATATGTCATGTTACTTCTTAACTCACTTGCACTGGACAACCGATTGCGGACCATAACGAGTGGCCAAACCGTATGCAATAATTTGTCGCTTTCTTTTTGTATCACTTGGATAGAAATTATTGAGAAGTAGTAAATATATTATATTGTTTCGCCTGGGTTGTACTTAAACACACTTAAATACACTTTAAACTGAGAAAATATTCCAATTTTGGGGGAAAAGAATCTCGACGTGCGTGGCATGTCATTCCAGCGCAAGAGGTTAAGTTACTTTCAGTTATCGTTAGGGTTATTTTAGGTATAATATGGTATTATGTTGCATAATACGGTATAGGGTGGTATAGTATGGACTTTGGTCAGTTCGAGGATCGAGGAACAAAAAAGTGAAAATCGAGGGTACGTACTTCGTTTCCCAGCTGGCGTCGTTCGCAACTGGCACCCATACCTCGTCGTCGGCTAACCTCTCGATCGTCAGGTACGAGTTTTCTGTCATCAGGTTGTTACGCGGATGGCCAGAGATCTGACGAAAGCAAAACCGGATTCGTGGAATGTGATATTGGCGAAATTCTCTCTCGCTGTTTTACCTCGCGAGTGACAAGCTTACGAATTACCAAAATTACCGACAACTGCGTGTACGCGAAGACACGAAGATGTAATTAAATTATATATATGTATATGTAGACACACACACACACACACACACACACACACACACACACACACACACACACACACACACACACACACACACACACACACATACACGGATGATAAATAAAAATTTAATTATATATATAATAATATTAAAATTTATATATACGGATGATAAAATTATATATAGTCGAGATACGTAGTTCAGATAAAAGAAGAAACTTGAAGAAATGGGTCCTATCGGTCCAATCTCGAGAGAAATTCGTGGTTATCTATCAAAGCACGCGACATTTCCATAGAAATTTGTGTTTATCATAAAGGAAAATGGGTCGCGTAAATGGACCGCGAGTTAACGACTCGTCACATTGAAGATGGCGTTGCGCGTTCTATTCAAATCCCATTATTACGGGATATCTCACGTAACGTTCACGAATCCTCCTAGTTATCGTTTGTTAAATCTGACCAGGCCACTGTCGGGTCTTTTCGCCTTTGTTCGATTATCAAACGATTAATCCAAATATTTTTACTTTGGCGTCGATTTTAACCCTTTCGCTACGAGCGCCCGATCTATTAACGTATTGGAGCAATCACGTATTAAAAATACATAACACGCCTTAACCATCAAAATGAGCTTCTTCTATTTATTCTACTCGACGATGAAATATTTTGTACAATAAGAAATTATTGTAATGAAAAATCTTTCTCAATCTATTCGCAATTCAGAAAAGACCAGCTATAACTGTCAATCTCTTGAAGATTTAAGGTTAGAATGCTTTACTTAAAAAATTAAAGTTTGTCTAAAAAAAAAAAAAATATTCTGCGCCCTTGTATTGCCGGGAAATTCAAGAATAGATTCTATTTCGAAATGGATTAAGAACGGATTTGGAAAATGATTCGATCGACGTGTACACTTTTTTGAGTTGAGGGGACCTCTTCAGTAGTGGCGCCCCCCGGCGGAGCGAATTATCGTTACGAAAGGGTTGAAACAACAGTTGTCATTTTAAAGTTGAAAATTCGATATTAACACGCAGCATACTCACGAACACTGCAGAAACGATATCGCCGGACGTGGCGAATTTTTGCGGCTGTCTAATGCAGTCGCCGAAATTTCTGCCCCACTTGGGGGTGTCGTAGAGAACCGGCGTCACGAAAGTGAGTAGATTCTTTTTCCTTAGATCTGGTGGCGTTGGCCCGGGATCTACGTCCTTTTTCTAAGATCGAAAATTACGAAATATAGCTTTTCAGAGTCGAACGTTGTTCGAAAGAATGTGCTACACGGTTTTTTTTTTCTTTTGTAGAAAAAAGATTCTCGCGGTACACTTACGAGAATAGCGGCTGTCACGAGCTCTTGGTATTGCTTCAAGTAGAGAGTCAGAGTGTGGGGTCCGTATATCGTGGACGCGCCTTCGTACCTTTGGATCTAGAAATTTCAAAGAAAAGAAAATTTCTCGGTGAACTTTTTTTCATTTGACGTGAGATTACCTAACCTAACCCAACCTAAACCTTATAACATCGCGAAGAAACTGAGAGTTGAGAATTTGAAAGTTAGGTTTGTCTATTGGAAGACTATTTTACAGCGTGACCAACCCAAACCTAACCTAAACCTTATAACGTCGCGAAGAAACTGAAAGTTGAGAATTTGAAGGTTAAGTTTGTCTATTGAAAGACTATTCTACAGAGTGACCAACCCAAACCTAACCTAAACCTTATAACGTCGCGAAGAAACTGAAAGTTGAGAATTTGAAGGTTAAGTTTGTCTATTGAAAGACTATTCTACAGAGTGACCAACCCAAACCTAACCTAAACCTTATAACGTCGCGAAGAAACTGAAAGTTGAGAATTTGAAGGTTAAGTTTGTCTATTGAAAGACTATTCTACAGAGTGACCAACCCAAACCTAACCTAAACCTTATAACGTCGCGAAGAAACTGAAAGTTGAGAATTTGAAGGTTAGGTTTGGGTTAGGTTTGTCTATTGGAAGACTATTCTACAGAGTGACCACTGAAAAACGAGTGTTAGGTTTGAAAAAGTCATAGCTCCTTCATTTTCAATCTTTTTTATTTTCCTTTTCTGTAGGTTATAGAGCATTCCTTGGAGATTAATTAATTAAGTATATTTCCAAGTAAAAAATATGTTGTAAAAGCAAAAGTTATTTCTGTTTTATATCATTATTATTCAGTCTTTCAGTGACCACCTTGTCATAGAAACGTCGGAAGGAAGTAGTGAACGAAATAGTGAGCGTGTGGTCTACGATTTACTTGGTACTCTTCTGGCGTCGTGACGTAATCGCTGTAGGTGTTGCAGAGTCCGGCGACTATGACGGAGGTTTCGTCGTCGGACGCATCGTTCATGACCGTTTTGATGGCCTCTCGCAATCTTCTTCCGGACATTGTCGTGAACTCTCCCGGCACGCCGGCGATGACAACGTTACCGATCAACGCCACCTGCGTCGCCACGATTTTCGGCTGCCATTCGTACGGAAGATACATCTGAAGGTTGTTCGAAATACCAGTGAAAAGACCAATCGAAATGAACACTATACAAACCACGTGCAATCAACCCTCTTGCAACACCCTTGTTCATTCATTCTCTGTTCGAATCGAAACTTGACGTATGCCAAAATATTAAAATTCCATCAGAGAAATTAGAGTGGAAAAGTTTATTTTGTCATGGAAAGATTGTTAGAATTATCAGAATATTATTATTTTGTTATATTTTATTGTTATAGGAGCGCTGTCGCAACTTTTGCACGTGTTTTAGCCTTTTGCAAGAGGGTCTCGTCGACGTGCACGAACATACGCGTCCGGTGGCAAGTAGAATCGGTTTCGCGCCGTGGCATGTCACATCCTCGGTCGTGGGGGTGGCCAGGAGATTTCTAACAGCGTTCCACATGGGATTCGCCGTGGTTGTACCCTGCTCGAACGAGAACGATCCTGGCCCGTCGATCGTTCCCGCCGCGAAGCTGTACCCCATCGCTGGTTCACATCCATGGACCTGTTGCGAAATTCGTATATTCGTACATGTTATAAAACATATATAAGAATTAAGAAACATATTAGATTATATAAATTAAATAAGTATTAAATTATGTGTAGGGTGTGTCGTCTAATTGAGTACAGTGAAATATCTCGGAATAGGTTGGAGCTACGAAAAAAATGTTTATACAACAGCTGTTCAGTATAAAAAGATGTCTTACGTGGTACTAACAATTTTTTCATTCATACAATGGTGAAGGATATTTCAAGGTAAACTTGATCTTTTTAAATCAGACACCGTACATTTTTTTATTCGCATTTTGACAGCTGGTTTCAATACGAATCCAACGACCTACAATATTGGTACCATTTCTTAGTCCTAGATTAGGAACGAATGAATTTCGTAACAGTCGGAGGCGGACGGTATTACAAGTTGCCTCCATTTTGGTTGACGCGTTATTTTGATTTCATCCCGTACGAAATCGTTGTTCTGAGGCTCAATATCAATTTCGGTGAATGGATTGATAACGCATTGTTATTGCTAAATCAAATATTAAAAATTGGAGACTTTTCTTAATGCCGATTGACTGATTTTTATTTTCATTACCCATTATTAACTTTTTATTCGTCTGTGGAATAATGCTACATCTACAATCGAAAATTATTGAATTGAATGTGAACGATTTCTTATTTGCATAGCTATTCTTAAGGAAACGATCAATTTAACTTTTGACTGTAATATAATTATTTTCGACATAAATTAGTATTGTATGTCACAGACTTGCAAATAGCATTTAATCTCAACAATAACTATAAAGTAAAAACTAGTAATTACAATATTTATTGTTGCCTTAAATTAATGGAGAAATAATAAAACTGTAAAATTACTGATTACTGATTAGAGAAAGTGTTTCTGGGAGTATTGACAAAGATTACCACCTTCCGTGCATCACTGACTTTAACTGAAGGTTAAGCAGAAAAATCGACATTATAAGTCGAACCTTCATCGCGTGCACATCGATGAAACTTTCGAGGTGAATTTTTAAATAATATTTCTGAATATTCTAATTGTTTAAACATTACCTAACGTTTCCAATAATTTACTTGCAACAGTTAAACAATAAATTCTCTTGTGTAATGTTTTTAAGTATTATTTAAAATTTTTAACTAATAATTTATAAGAATCTTGAACAATGTACTTAAGAGACTTAATGACTTTGACTTATTGAATGAAATGATTAATTTAATTCAATCGTTTAATATAAAAGTTGTGAAAATTATTGAATAATGTCTAGAAATATTGTAGAAATAAAATAATTTGTTTCAAATGAATTATTCACACTACAAAACAATGCATTTCGATGATACTTTTGTATATTATTTAACAATTTTAACTATTTACTTATAATAATTGAATGCCCAAGCATTGAATAATTCATTTATAATAATTAAATTATTTTATTTGCAATAACGGAAAAGATAGTTGCATGATACATATACTTCTTGCTTTCTGAAACAATAAACGAGCGAAAATTTTTATACATTGCGCTTACATGTTATTCTGAAGCGACGATCACTGCTTAACTCGATTTTTGACTCGATTTTAACTTTCTAAAAAATACTTTCTACTAAATTTCTATTTAATATACATCAATGCAGTTATAATTCAGAAATTAATATCATGAAAGTGTAAATTTACTTTCAGCCAGTTATAGAAAAAAAATTAATAAATTATTACATTTGACAATGTGACATATTTATGAACGTGTAACCTTGCGATAGAAATCTAAAAACTATTGATTAGTATAATAGAAAAACTATTTCGAAATACTAAAAAGAAATTATCAACAGTTCCGGGTCACTGACGATAGGAACATTAGATTAACCTTCAGCGGTACGGAGACTCATTAACAATTGAACTTTCGTCGTGTGCACATCGACCAAAATTTACGAGTGAGTTTTAAATGATATTTCTGAATATTGCAATTGTTTAAATATTATCTAATGTTTCTAATAATTTATTTATAACAATCAAACAATAAATTCTCTTCTATAACATTTCTAAGTTGTATTTAATATTTTTAATTAATCATTTGTAGTAATGTATCGATAATACATATCTAAGAAATTTTAATTAACTGTTTCGCATCATTAATGGATTATTTTAATTACTTTTATAATTATTTAATTATTTTCATTATCATCATAATTATTTGAACTTTAATGCGAGATCAATTGCCATGACTCGTAGTCGTACAAGATATATTTTGATAGTAACCATGCTTTAATATAACGCTCATATTTCTGCATGTACATAGATATGTTACTATAACAATACTATTGCTATTTAAATATTACCAGATATTTTCAGTATTTCTTCTTGAATGAGGAAAACAATTTAGTCTTTTAGTATTAATTTGTCAAATATGAATATTTATTCAATATCTTAAATTAGTCATAAGATTAATCAAATAATTATCCCTTATTTTATCAACATCTTTTCTTTTTCCAACAAATTACTTAAATTCAACACAAGTTATGACTCGTGTCATATATATATATATATATAAAACAGTACTGATTTACAATAAATTATAATGAGACCCGTGCGTAGTCACCTCCACGTGCTGGGTCTTGCTAATTGATATCGTTTTATAAACATTAAAGTTAGTAAGATAAGAACTACGCAACCTACAATTCAGTTTAGACCGTGCAAATTCCTTTCCTTTTTTTAATTTCACGGTCTAAACTGAACTGTAGGGACAATTAGTTGATAAGTGAACTATTGGGCCCCCGATGGACGACGAGGACATCGTGGGATGCGTGCGTCTTAATTTTAAGTTGCGTGCGTTTAGTTTTAGTTAATTATAAGGTAGTTAGTATTTGTAAATTCACTGTGAACGCATTCTGTACAAAGACACGTTTATTTAACTTGAAACGCAATTAGAAACATCTTCTCTAAGCTTTTCTGTCATTCGTTGTTACTACTGCTGCTGTCATTGCTAGAGTAGTTATATTTGTTACTGTCGTTCCACTAGAGTAGAGTCACATTTGTTACTGTCACTGTACTAAAGTAGAGTTACTTTTGTTACTGTCATTGCACCAGAGTAGAGTTTCCACCTTTCAGCGTGTTAAATCGGGGTTCGAGCATTTAGAGGCAAATAGTTTTGCGCTATCCCCAACGACACAGTGGGGTTCCGAAGAACCGCTGGACCGGATTACAAAGAACGCTAGACTACAAGAACCTACCTTGTCCTTTCGGACGAGGCTGCAGTCCCCCGGTTTGACACACTGACACTGAAAGTTGGAAACTCTACTCTAGTACAATGACAGTAACAAACCGCGGTTTCATTTCGCGTTACATCCCTTGCAAAACGCGATACTGAAGCGTGTTAATAGTTTCGTTCTCCTAATTTCGTTCAAAGTTCGATAAACGTGTCTTTGATACTGAATGCGTTGTCAGGGCTGCGAATTATTGTACAATTGTTGTATAACTTTCATGTTAAATGAGTGTAAAAGGGCTGCGAGTGATTGCGACATATTGTATGATTTCGATTCGTGTGTAATGTATGATTGTATGCAATCTATGTAATTTACGATTTTATGTAGTGGATGTAACGTATGATTGTACGCAATGTATGTACGATTGTATGTGATGTATGTAATGTATGATTGTATGATCATATGATTTTATGTATTGTATGATTGTCAACGCGATCGTTGTTCGGGAGACAGAGTTCCATAATTCAATCTCATACATGCGCTTTAGAGTTAAGAGTTAGACTTTAAGTTTTGAGATTGAACTATTGAACGTCTGTCTCCTTTGTTCGTAATCCCGGGTCAAGTAGTATAAAACATCTGTATTCATTAAGAATGCCGAGTTATTTGAATGTAATGGAGGGTGGTTGGGATTAGGGCCTGGGCGGGTCTCGTGCGTAGTCACCTCCTCGTGGTGAGACCTAGTAATTGATATCTTTTTACAAACATTAGAGTTTTACAAACTTTAATGCTTGTAAAACGATATCAAGCTAAGAACTACGCAACCTACAGTTCAGTTTAGATCGTGAAAATTTCTTTTCTTTCTCCATTTCACGATCTAAACTGAACTGTGGGAATAATTAGTTGATAAGTAAACTATTGGGCCCCCAGCGGGCCACCGATGGACGACGAGGGACATCGTGGGATGCGTGCGTTTTAGTTTCAAGTTGCGTGCGTTTAGTTTTAGTTAATCATAAGATCAAGTTAGTATTATAGTTTAGTTTATCATAAGTTAATATCTGTAAATTCTCTGTGAGCACATTCTAGAGAATGATACGCTTTAGAATTTAATGAATTTTTCAGTATATATGATTTGGTAAAATGCAATAGACCTATTCCATATCTTCTTTGGTTAAATATCTGGTCCATTCTAAATATATTTCGTCCCTAGATAGAGTATATATCAAATGTTTAATATATACACATATATATAATTTAATTTTTAATTTTATAAATTAAATAAGTATTAAATTATATACATATATACACGTGTAATATTAATAAAATGTATATATTATTTAATACGAATATACACACTTATTAATATACGTATTAAATTGTACGTTTGATATATACATGCGTATTATTATCATCGTTAATTAAAGCGCGGGCTAAAACAGAGCGTGTAACATTGTTATTATTATTAATTGTTATTAGACTGCGAATGTTCATGCATTTATGGTATTAATTTCAACACATAAAGATAACACAATATGCAAAGTTATACAAAACATTCGGGAAACTGTATTGATTGTAACTATACGTAGTATACGCCAAACAATTTTCAATTTCTTCGACAATGATATTGACGAAGATTTAAAAATGCGCAATAATCCGCAGTAATATCTATCTTATTGTAGATATGTATCATTGCTTGTCTTCGCGCAGAGGAGTTGCTCGAGTATGGAATAGACTATGAAATAGAAAAGGAAAAGAAAAAAAAGGAGAAAATTGTACTCACGATTTCGGTTCTCCTTGTGGTCGCGTTGTAGTATTTGGCCGTCTGTTTCGCCATGTTCACGTAGCGGTGCGCCACACGGATGGGCCCGATCACTTCCTTGGCGTTCCCGTACTGCCATAAACGCTGCAATCGCCAGGCAACAGAACATGTTAGAATCGCGATACGGCCGACGCAACGCAACGTTTAGAGACCAGACACGCATGAAACGTATCCGCCTCGCTGGCTACTGACTGTTCCCCCGTTTCTGCTTTTATCATGCTAATGCCAGGTTCTCGAAATACCTGGGGTCCCGACCGACCCCTCGCTAAACTACCCTCACGCCATCGACGATCATTTCGATTTCACAATAACAACAATATACACATAATGATTGAATTAAAGTACAGCGAAAATACCGGGCGTCGATGAAAATTTCCGATTGTCAACGAGAAACAATTATTTTGAGGCGATCTCGAAGTATCGATGACTAAATTACTCGTTGTTAGTCAGTGAAATTTGGGCGTCGATGAGATGAGGGTGACGAAACAGTATGTCGATCTATGTTGACCCTGTTTGAACTCGATTTGTTGCAACATTTATTTTAAGATAGATGCAATTGATAAAATTGAATTTTTTGATTTATTTACTCATTATTATGATATACTGTATAATAACTGAACGAAATTCTTGAATAAGTATAAAAAGATGAATTGTATCAGAATGTATATTTTATATTTTATAATTTTTTTGTCTCTTGCGTTGGAGTGACGTGCCACGTTCCAAAATTGCAATATTTTCTCAGTTTTAAGTATATTTAAGTGAAAAAGCAAATGATAAATTTATCAATAAATTAAATTAAATCACATAATAAATAATATCATATATAATAATAAATAATTTATTAAATAATAAATTTAACTTCTCAATAATTTCTATCCAGTGATATCACACTGACGAGTTCAGAAAGAAAGCGACGAATTTATTGCGCACGGTTCGGTCACTCGTTACGGTCCGCAATCAGTTATCGAGCGCAAGTTAACCTAGAATAACGTTCCACGTACAGACTATTTGGTCCCAAAACATGCAATATTTTCTCAGCTTTAAGTATAGTCAAGTATAACTCAGACAAAGTAAATAACAAATTTATTAATTCTCAATTTCTACATAGTGATATCACATTGACGAGTTCAAAAAGAAAGCGACGAATTTATTGTGTACGGTTCGGTCACTCGTTACGGTCCGCAATCAGTTATCGAGCGCAAGTTAACCTAGAATAACGTTCCACGTACAGACTATTTGGTCCCAAAACATGCAATATTTTCTCAGCTTTAAGTATAGTCAAGTATAACTCAGACAAAGTAAATAACAAATTTATTAATTCTCAATTTCTACATAGTGATATCACATTGACGAGTTCAAAAAGAAAGCGACGAATTTATTGTGTACGGTTCGGTCACTCGTTACGGTCCGCAATCAGTTATCGAGCGCAAGTTAACCTAGAATAACGTTCCACGTACAGACTATTTGGTCCCAAAACATGCAATATTTTCTCAGCTTTAAGTATAGTTAAGTATAACTCAGACAAAGTAAACAAATTTATTAATTCTCAATTTCTACATAGTGATATCACATTGACGAGTTCAAAAAGAAAGCGACGAATTTATTGTGTACGGTTCGGTCACTCGTTACGGTCCGCAATCAGTTGTCCAGTGCAAGACCACTTCGCACGTCGAGAATATTTTATTCTAAAATTGCAATATTTTCTCAGTTCTAAGTATATTTAAGCATAACCCAGGCAAAGCAAATAATAAATTTGTTGAATCACTTCTCAATAATTTCTATCCAGCGATATCACACCGACGAGTTCAAAAAGAAAGCGACGAATTTATTGTGTACGGTTCGGTCACTCGTTATGGTCCGCAATCAGTCCAGCACTGGGGCGGTTGAACCGTGGCTATTCTCGAGCGAGGTCTCGCAGAGTTTTACAGTAAATTTGTCGTGCGAGCTGAAAGGCTTAACTGTCTTATATCTTTTCGAATCGTCTTCGTTTAATTGACAATTCCTAATTAATTCGTTAATCTTAAATGAACAGTAAATAATGTGCGTGGATTGACGGCAAATTCGAAATTGACACACGTTCGCCTCTTTATTCTCCTCGCCAACGAGGCAACGACTACTCTCCTCTGAAAATCACTCTGCCTTTCGATTCTTGATCCTAGCGTGTATCTTCGCCGGTTTCGTGCCACGTTGTGCTGTTAGATATCGCGGATCTCATCTTCTCATCTCCGTTGCACATGCAACCTTGCCTTCCGCCACTTTCCCTCGGTCAGAGAACGTAGAACGTAATACTACGTGCACGCCGGGTGTAACACGCGGTCAAGAACACGCAGAGAGGAGCAAAGGGAGCCTGTTCACCGATTCGCGCCACTGACAGGACCAACGCAAAAGAAGAAACGGGCGACGATCGACGCCGAGGGACCGTAATAGTTTTATTTCAACCTCTTGGTTGTGAATGACGAGTATACTCCGTGTGACGACGAGATGGAGAATATTTTACGCAACGACGAGTATGGTCGTCGTGCGTGCAATTTGTCATAATTACTGAATTAAATCTTTCGTGGAGAGCGAAACGTATTTGCAAACTTTGGAACATCATTAGACTGACTAGCTCTTTTCTAAATCATTTCTAAATATTTTCGTGGCTATTAATACTAATTGTTATTGGCCAGTGTTAATTAATTGACTGGCCGATGTTAGTTGAACGAGATAAGATTATTGATTTTTCAAAAAGAAAACTAGTGTTATTTTATTAAGTTCGTTTCCGTTTTTTTCTTTTTTCCAAAGATTCGTTGCTCACGTCACATAACGAAGGCGTGACATTTATTTTTCTCGAAAAATTCGAACGTCTCTGGGAATATTGGAAAATTGTTTTTCGACTCGATTCGTTATAGTCTTCTCTTCACAATAATCTCTTAAACCTTGTATTCAACATTGAACGTTAGGGTTAAATGTTGGGATTTCTTGAATTTTTGTAGTTTAATCTTAATGTTCGAAGTTCAACGAAATGGAAAAAGAAATCGTACAGCAAATTATAACTGATGTAAAGTTCAGGCTTCACCCACGATGAACTATGGTTATAAATAAAATTTTTCATTGTTCCTACGATTTTTATAAATTTCTTTTTAAAGAAAAGAACATTTGCCACATAATGTGAAAGACAAGAAAAACGAATTCAGAATGATCGAAACAGAAGTTTCGATCGAGGACGATCGTCGCACGATTTCTTTTTATTGAAATTGTAACAGTATCGATAACTTTCGATCGAAATTAATTGCAAAAATTGAAAACTCGACGAAAATAATTTGCATCTGTCAAAACACAATGACGATGACACTCGTGATAGAATCTTTTTTCGAAAAAGCTAAAAACATCGAAAATGCTTTTCCATTCAACGTGCAAATGCTCGACGAGGCATCATTCACGCTCAAAAAAATTCCAACCGTATAAACGCAGCGTTTCGAAATAAGTTTTTCTCACTGCCGAATAATTGAACTCGACGGAATGAGGACAATTAAAAAATTTTCTTTCCACGCTGGAAAATTCCACACTTAACAGAGCCGAAACTTGTGTGTTCGTCGTACCAAAGAACAGTTAATTGTTTCGAGGAACTTCTTCCTATACGTGCACACGCCGCCAGAACACACAGAAACGCCACATGCATAATGAAGTGGGAGCAGAGGAGTTCTTACGTTCACACGCGTTACAGTTACATTATACTTGAATGACTTAAGCCTCTAAGTCTTCCTACGATCGACATTGAACTATTTATTCTACGTACAGTCATGCAACGTATGACTCGCGTGTTTCTTTTCTTTTTCTCTCTCTCTCTGTTCTTTCTCGTTCGATCACGACGGATCCTTGAATATGAAAAAGTTCCGCTTTCGAGTGACACTCGCAGCGTCACGGTGATAGCGGACACGGATACGCCGTCCAAGGATGAAACGGCGCACATAGGTGAATGTGAATGCTGAAAATGAAGAACGTGGCAATAGATACATGCACAGGGTGTCCCATTTTTAATTTACAAATGCATTGTCTTTGAAGCTATTCGTCGTTTTTTAAAAAAAAAGTGCCTCAAGTGCATTTTCTTTTTCGAGGGGGCAGTAATTTTGGTACACTTGGTTAGTTTGTCTAGATGGACAACGTGTAGGACATATGAAGGTCACTACTACTATTTTTGTCTTTTTTCTACAAGTATAATTGTGTAATTGTTTTGCATCAATCGTTTTCCATGAGAAAAATATTAATTTGAGTATTAATTAATTAAAGGTATTATATAAAATCTAAACCTATCTACAGTTTACGAAAATTTACAAAATCTGTGAATAAAAGACAACAAACAGTATGAACACAATTCTCATCTCTCGTGTGATAGATTTTATAAAATTAAAATTAAAATATTACCAACACCTAAATAATAATATTATAAATATTATCTAAACCGATAACTTCTCGATATACATAGGTTAATACTTTTCTTTTTTACAAATATTTTTCTAGAGGCAAACCAAGCGTGCCAAATCACTGTCTCTCGAAACAGAGAGAAAAAAAAAATAAATTTGAGACGTTTTTTTTTAAAATGACGAACAGTTTCGCAGATTTGTGGATTAAAATCGGGACACCCGGTACAAGCGCGACAAAATTTTGCAGAGGGAAAATTGGTTGTACGAGTTCTTGAAAATTCGAATGAAAAAGGAATTCCCGAAGGTGCACAGTTTTCAAAAGTGACTTGCTACGTCGAAACCTAATTTTCACGCGCGCGACTGTATTCTAAATCCAAATTGGACAATCCCTTCTTTGGTATCCTCGAATTAGCATTCTCTCTCTCTCTCTCTCTCTCTCGCAACGAAACGATTTTTATTTCAATTCTCCCACAGAGAAGTTAGGCCCAGGTACCTTAACACCTTTCGCCGTGTTGACGTGTGAAAAAGATAAAACAGCGGCGTGATTCACTGAGTTGGCGGAAAGAAAGAACAGAGAGAAAAAAAGGAAAAGTCGCGGTCGACGTCGTCCTTGCGAGCGCCGAGCGGCGTGAGTCGTGTGTCTCGTGATTCGTGAAGGGTGTGGCTGGTGTTTCTGGGAAGGATCGCACAGGAGTACCATACGAGTTGACCTCGTTAGATCTCCAGTTTCCCACTGCTCCTCGAATCTACTACGTCTCTCAAAACCATTTCCCCCCCTTCGTACGTAGCTCGACATCACTGCTCTGGGCCTTCCAAGCTACTTTCCTGTTTAAATATTTCCAAGCTTTTAGCAAACATCAACGTCTAGGAAATAAATATCGCAACACAAGTTTTTGGTAAACAGGCTCGATATTCCTGGACATTTAATTTCAATTTGATTAACGTTAAAAGTATTAATAATAATAGTATTAATAATAACAGCGTTAATAATAATACTATTAATAATAATAGCATTAATAATAATATTATTAATAATATAACAGCATTAATAATATAATAGTATTAATAATAACAGTATTAATAATATAACAGTATTAATAATAACAGTATTATTAATAACTGATAAATATCGCAACACAAGTTTTTGGTAAACAGGCTCGATATTCCTGGACATTTAATTTCAATTTGATTAACGTTAAAAGTATTAATAATAACAGCGTTAATAATAATACTATTAATAATAATAGCATTAATAATAATATTATTAATAATATAATAGCATTAATAATATAACAGTATTAATAATATAATAGTATTAATAATAACAGTATTATTAATAACAGTATTAATAATAATAGTACAATTTTATTTAATTATTTTAATTTTATTATTGATAATAGTTTAGTTTATCCTTAAACCAGAAGTGTTAATAAATCATTTTTGGGCAATTTTCGTCAGATAGTTTATATAGTTATCATATGAAAGGAAATTTAGATAATTTTTCGTATAAACAAAAAGCTTGTACACTCCATCGTGTTACAAAGTTCATCTGGCTTTTTTGGAAAATTTTCAAGCTTCAATCGTCGTTAGCTCTAAGTGTTATGAAATTTCACAATGAGTTGAATTAATTTCTTACCGCTGTTGAAATAATTTTACCGCTAACTATAATTATTCCAAATACGCTATTAACGTTAGAAATTTCCGTCTGTCTGTTGGTTCGAGCATTTTCGTATTTCTGAAAACGCATTATTTATTTCGTATTTGCTAAAAAGCATTATCCTCGATTTTTATTAAAACGTTACGTTTTAATGAATCGAAGCGAGTGATCGAACTCTTGCAACTTGAACAAGAGGCCACGATCATCGCCCCGTATCGCCCCCGTCCCGATTTCAAGTTTCAACACCTTCGCAATCCTCCGTTACGCCTTCAAATTAATGGCGCAGAAGAATAATGGAGTTGATAGGAAATGGAACTGGTACGCTTCCTGTGTTGTTTCCCTCTGCACGCTCGTTTATGAAAAGGTAAACAGTTGCCGTGGCCGCGAATACAATTACGCGAACGGACGCCGTTTTTTGGATCGTTCTCGAACTGTTTTTCAACTGTACGAGAAAGGAAAATGCATCTTACGTTGAAAAAAGTTGTGAAGCGTTAAATATAGTACAACGCTACGAATATCTGACAAAAATTATAAATTGGCCATTTTGACCATTTTGTTCTGGTGTCAATAGAATTAAGAATATCTGACAAAAATTATAAATTGACCATTTTGTTCTAGTGTCCATAGAATTAAGAATATCTCACAAAAATTATAAATTGACCATTTTGTTTTAGTGTCAATAGAATTAAGAATATTTGATAAAAATTATCAATTGATCATTTTGTTCTAGTGTCAATAGAAATAAGAATATCTGACAAAAATGATAAATTGTTCATTTTGTTCTAGTGTCAATAGAATTAAGAATATCTCACAAAAATGATAAATTGGTCATTTTGTTCTAGTGTCAATAGAAATAAGAATATCTGACAAAAATGATAAATTGGTCATTTTGTTCTGGTGTCAATAGAATTAAGAATATCTGATAAAAATTATAAATTGGTCAGTTTGTTCTAGTGTCAATAGAAATAAGAATATCTGATAAAAATGATAAATTGGTCATTTTGTTCTAGTGTCAATAGAATTAAGAATATCTGATAAAAATTATAAATTGGTCAGTTTGTTCTAGTGTCAATAGAAATAAGAATATCTGACAAAAATGATAAATTGTTCATTTTGTTCTAGTGTCAATAGAATTAAGAATATCTGACAAAAATTATAAATTCATCATTTTGTTCTAGTGTCGATAAAATTAAGAGTATCTGACAAAAATTATAAATTGGTCATTTTGATCATTTTGTTCTAGTGTCAATGGAACTAAGAATATCTGACAAAAATTATAAATTGACCATTTTGTTCTAGTGTTAATAAAATTAAAATTAAATGTCCAGCAGTATCATAAATGTCCAGTGTTAATATAATTAAAACTAATGTTAACAGAATTAATAGAATATTGTAGTGTTAAAAGAATTAAAATTAAATGTCTAGAAATATCTTAAATATCCAGTGTTAATAGAATTAAAATTAACATTAGTAAAATTAATAGACTGTTCTAGCGTTATTAGAATTAAAATTAAATGTCACAGGCTGATAAAACGGTTGATATTTGGTAAAAATCTCGGCAAATATTTGTTTCTCTGGCAAAAATGAACATGAAAGAGCACGATAAACAGCACAAAGTCTGCTTCTGTCTATATACTTCATCAAACATCATTCGAGTCTTTGAAATACACACTGTTATAAATACACAGAAATAAAATTCCCACGAAAAATCCGAAATCGTTCACTCTGACCATTTTATATATAGTTTCAATGTTAATAAATACAGTCGAATACGTGGTATGATGCGTGCATCTACCTGGTATCATATTCTCATTGGAAAAGAAATTCTTTTTGGAAATCTCGAAATTAAATTAAAAGTTAAATCGTATTGAAAATTAAATCGGATAATTCCCAACGTGGATCGCCCTCAGCGAGCCTCGTACGTGCTCTTAGCTCCAATTAATTCAACTTCGCGGCGAAACGGATCCCTCGAGCTGTTGGGCAAGCTGCTCGATCTTCGATCGGGCGTTGTCGAGCCACGAACCGAGAGGAAACCCGAAAGGAGAGGCAGAGAGGAGAAAAATGGTACGAGCGAGGAGCCGAGGAGGGTATAGAGATCCACGTGTTTTACACGTTCCTGTTCCCACGTTCGTTGAAACAGGACTTTGCAATCGTTTACTATCTCGCCTCATTATGCCCCGTTTATCTACGATCTCCGGCGACACGATTTCTGCTTCCGCGGATGAAAATGGCCCACGTTTGCCTGCGAGACGACTCGTCACGACGACGATGACGTTTTGCTAACGCTCGTTTCGATAACGACGACGAGGAAGGTTATGGCGGAATATCGATCGATGCAAAAAATTGTCGATGGTCAGAGCCTTAATTAAAGGTACCAACACATTGTCGATTCTACAATTTTGTCTCATGCCACCGGATATTATTTCGTTAATTGAGTATGAAAGTGAAACGATGTACTTTATTTATACAGAGCGTATTTAAATAAAGCTTCTGTATATCTCTTGTACGTGTTGTATTTTTATACATGTAATATAGTTTGGTAATATTTTTCGTGTGATAAACTGTATAACAATCACCTACGTGCAATGGTACAACTCTTATTTTAAATTAGACAGAATTAAATTTTTATTTTCTAATTCCACTTAATTTTAATATATTTTAATCTAATAAAATGTACTTCAATATATTTACGAAATATAAAAAAAAATTTAATTACGTTAAATTATAACAATATTAATTTATTATTTATTAATTTATATTAAATTATAATAATATTGGAAAATTTAATTATGTAAATTATAATAAATTATATTAAATTATGATAAATTTAATTATATAATTAAATTAATTTTTATTGATTTTTAAATTATATAATATAAAAAAAGTACAATTATATAATATAACAAAAATAAGAAATATAAAGAATAAAAATTTTTACTTTCATTTTCATTTACTGTCGAGCTCGTTATCAAGTGTCAACGAAATTTGAAGATGCCGGTGCCCGATGGAAATTCAAAATCTTTCGAAACAACGAAGAATCACATGGAAGAAACACACGGCGAAAGGGGGAGGGGGGAGGGAAGCATACGTTACGCAAATTAGCCGACAGAAACGAGATCGCGAACGCGTAACACGATAATCCGATTTTGTAACCGCCGAATTTACGAGCGATTTTCTGGTTATTCGCTGGAGCTTCTCGTAACTTCCGGGTGACTTCACCGTGCGTTCACAATTCGCTATTATTACAATTTCGAGGAAAGTTGTGGGAGATTGACGAAATTTAACGCTTTCCTGTTTTCCTTTTTTTTTTCTCTCTTTTTTGGTTGCACAAGGTACCAGCTGCAATCTTGTTTCGACGTTCGTCGTGTAATTTGTGTTTCAAAGTGTTTAAATTTCGTGAAAATAAAATCGTATCAATAAATTTTTATCATTCATACAACATTTATCTGTTGAAAGGTGTTCCTTCTACATCGTGCAGTGGAGAAGCAAGAGTTGCATAGATTTAAACGCCTCCGAAATGATTGAAAAATTCTTTTCACGAACAAATCTACCATAATCTTGGAGACTGTCCCTCGGAATTCGTTATGCAATTTCATCGAGCCGCGAGCATCAGAATTAAAACGACGAATACTCAATAAATCCCAATACTTTTTTTATTATTTGACTCTGACGCTCAAAGTTCGATGAACCGTCGAAAAGGGAAAAAATTTCGAACAGTTTCGTTTCAGTCACGAAATATTTTTAACGCTTTTAGAACGCACTCGAATTTTCGACAAGTATCCTTGCCAACACGATTGAAGGAAAAAGAAACCAACGTAGTTTCAAATTAGAAGACTTCGCGTCTTAAAACGAGGTTAATTGGATCGTTTCGAAACACGACCGTGTTCTATGAAGTGATGACAGCCGAAAGTGTAGAACAATTTTCCATCGAGTGTGCGAAAACTTTCGTCCAGCTCAGCAGAGCCGAGGAAAGCAGCAGCAACAGGGTTAAGAGGGGAAAAGGCGCGTGGAGAACAGAGAGAAGTGGAAAAAGAAATCGAAAACGGCAGCTTCCTCCTAAGTTACGACACGGTTATTCAACCGAGCAGGTTTCACTCTCGTTTGGCCGTTTGGAGAACACGCGGCGTGAAATCCAAATGCGATCGCGTTGACTATTCCAAGTTCCGTTCTACTGCTCTGGAATGGCAAGCGCGTATCTCCGCTATTCTTTGCTCATCGACGTTTCAGTTTCTTTCAGGAAGTAATCTTTGCTCGCTTTTCGAGAGGAGAAAGAAGAAAAGAAAAGAAAAGAACTTTGCTCCTTCGTTCTATCATCTGTATTATATTGCTACGTTACGTTTTACGAAGTGACAAGCGCGTATGTTTGTCCTTTGTTCATCGACGATCGATATTTCTGTTCCACGAAGCGTCGAAACTTTACTCAGAAGAAAAAGAAAGGAATTTTCCTCGTTATTCGTGAAAGTTCCATCAATCGCTTGTGTGGGTCATTAGCGACTTGAAACTGAATCTTACAATTTGTTATAAAGGCCAGATTGCTAACTGGCGGCCTGCGAGCCCTTGCCCCTACTTTCCTCATCGCTAGCATTACCCCCTCCACTGCACCGATCTCTCTGATTGCTTAGTAGGGAGATCGACAGACTGAGAGTGCGAGGAAATTTCGACGTAGTGGAGGGGATCGATGCAGTGGAGGGGGTAGCGCTAGCGATCAGGAGAGTGGGGGTCATGCGAGGAAATTTCGACGTAGTGGAGGGGATCGATGCAGTGGAGGGGGTAGCGCTAGCGATCAGAAAAGTGGGGGCTAGGGCCGCCAGTTAGCCGACTCTGGGTTAGACTGTCTTAGAAAGTGTATTAATTTTAATTAATCGCTTCTTTATCCATTAGGCCATTATTCAAGGAAGGATTTATGTTTAATTAACATCTATATTTATATATATATATATATATATATTGTGAAATCATTATACATGTTAATGGAAATCGTTACATGTATAAACATGATATATGATACAGGCATTTCGTTACGTATGTACTTTTAATTTCGTTACATATTATGAAATCGTTATATATGTATATTTATTCGAATATCAATTGTTCACATAATGAATGAAATCATTATATACATTTGTATTGAATATTGGACATATTATGACTTTGCAAAAAGGAAAGATACAATAATAAGCTTATCTTTATAAATTTACAAACTTCTCTCATTATCCATCCTTTAATAATAGGCTCGTTATTCACCCTCTAACAATAAGCTCACTTTGAAGCTGTTCGATGGAAAACGGCGAAGAAACATGATACAATCAAGTCTTCGATGGTCATTATAAAAGGGAAGTACCATTTTTCAATTCTGCATTGTATATTGTTTGTCAGGGAAAAGAAGTTTCCCAATGTTTCACCTCTGCGTTTCAGATAATTCATAAAATTGTGCAGCAAAATTTATAGCATTTTCGATCGGATAATGAAAAATTATCAAAGTAGAGGCCTCGAGCTTCGAATTCGGCCTGGACGATTTTTTTCTTTCTCCTTCAATTTCACAAAATTATCCAATACAATTTCAATGTTCAGCGCCCCGGCGTACTATTAATCGGTAGTCGCTGTATGTCAAGCGGTGATCTCGGGTTTATCGAAAGGCGAAGGCATTTATCGAGCGAGAAGGCCCCGGCTTCTAGAAACGTTCGGTCGCGCCGGGGTGCGCCAAGGATACACGGGAGGCATTTCTTCCCCACGTTTCGTACGATTCTCACACGGGTTCTCAGACTGTGTATTGAAATGCCGCTCGTAAACAATGAGTTGCGTCAGAGCACGGCGTTCAATTGACAGAGGCGCGACAGCAGGAGAGCAAAGAGTCAGAAGGAAACCTTCGAACAGGGAGCCTCCTTCCCACTCTAACTCACTCTCTCACTCTTTTCGTTGTTCCGCTTCGTGCCAAACGAACAAAGTTCTAAAGTCCGTTTCAAGTTGGCGAGTTGTCGCCAATTATAAAAATATTATTATTTATATATATACAGGGTGGGTTAGGTGGACATGTGGGTTTTCTTCATCCCAATTATGATTATTATGAAAATTGAATGTACCATCCCCTGGTAAAACTAGCTTACTAGAGTTTGCTCTGTTTATAAAATTCATTATATCACACAAAGACAGATGGGACATATATTTGTCTGACTTTTCTTCATTATTTTTAGGCGTACAATCAGCTCCCAAAGTTACGAAACACCCTGTATATTACACATATTGTTATATGTATATTGTTTACTAAATTACGAAAATTCAATTTATTAATTAATTTTTCCACGTTTTCATTTCGATTATGGTACATAGCCGGATGCTCTTGGCAATCACCGTGTAATATATCGAACTTTCGGTACATTACGCACGACATTTGCCACCCTTGGAGCGATATCATGAATATGCACTGAATGTTGCATGAATATTGATGTTGCGCGCGCGATACGCCCGCAAGGAATTATTTGGCAACATCGTTGACCATTCGGAAGGTCGCCGATGGTACTGAATATCACGTTCGCGCATTAATGAGTTCTGACCTCGCACAATGCGCCTGAATGCTGCTGAAAGAATCATTCTCGTGTCTTCGTTGCGATTTTCAAAAGCACGAAATATCGTCAATTAAAAAATTTTGAAGAATTTCTAGTCAATATTATGGATAGAGAAAAACCTAAACCTAACCTAACCTCTAAATTAGACAGTACTTGCCTAATAAATAATAAAGTCCTTACAGTAAACGAGTCCTTGTAATAAAAAAGTTCTAATAAACACGGGTCGACGAATTAAAAGTTTCAAAGTTGTTGTAATAAAAAAGTCCTAACAAACACGGGTCGAAAAATGAATAGTCTCAAAGTTATGAGCCATTCTCTTTTGTTTTGCTGCTTTGACAAGAGGTGGCATCGTGAATTTTCACAACAACGATGCACGGGTGCGAAAGACGATCCCCTCGTAAAGCAATTAATAAGACAAACTCAACATCGGTTTTCTTTGAATGTGTGGAATGGTAGATGATCAACTTTTGTAGGACCTGTCATTTTACCAAATCGATCGACATGGTCACATCTTATCTTAATCTTTCAACAAACACCATTGCCATTGATGTTGCACTTGATATGATACAAAATGTATACAGTGGCGTTCAAAATTTTCGGGCCAGATGGTTTTTGCAATTTTTCTTCGGCAAGAGAAGTTTCGAGGCGTTATTTGTTAAGATAACGAGTAAGGACACATTTACGTGGATAATTCATGCAAAAGAAATCAACAGTATCTTGTCTTTATATTCACGCGATATTTAAAGAATAACTAAATTTAATACTGCAAAAGAAATCAACACTGCCTTGTCTTCGTGTTTGCACGATATTTAAAGAGTAACTAAATTAATTAAGTAACTAAATTTAACCCCACGCGCTGGCAACTGGTTCGCGCGGACCATAACGAGTGACCGAACCGTATACAATAAATTCGTCGCTTTCTTTCTCTTTTTTAAGAAGTAATAAACTTATCATTCGTTTTGCCTGGGTTACATTTAAACATACTTAAAAAAAACTGAGAGAATGTTGCAATTTGGGACAAGAGATTCTCAACGTGGCATGTTCCAGCGCAAGAGGTTAATATTGCGAATCAACACTTCGAGGAACAACTGAGTCGAGATGATCTCAAGTTAAACAATTAAAAGTTAATCGAGTAAAATAATTTAAAGTTAACTAATTAAATTAACATATCGTCGCGTCTCTCGATGAAGTTAAACGAAGAAAAAACTCTTGCAGGAAGCGAGAGGTCCGACGGTCGTAAGCCGGAAATTGGTCGCGAAGAGCGGTCACGATCTCGTATCCGCGGTCGTTTCGTTCTGCCATTTCGAGTTCGCCTCGCAAATACTAAACAGCCGGCGCGTCGCCACGTGAAAAAAGAAGAAAAAAGAAAAAGAAGAAAGAAAAAATCATGGCAGGCGCATTAGCAACGTGTATCCCTCTCGCGTGTTATATCTGTTTAGCATTACGGTCACGCGCCAACCTTTCACGGTTTCACGGCTGTTAGAATCGTAGCAGGCGGAATCGGGACGCGTTTCTGGGCCTTTTTCCAGCTTCGAAAACCGTCTCTGCCATTCGGGGAAGGAAACAACTGCTTTCACCTCATTGTCGAACGTTGACTGAGCGACGAATATTAGTGGACGAATGAATATTGATTTTTTTCTTTTCTTATTTGGAAATTGTCCAGAGGAAGAGAAGAACGTTCATTTGGTGAATGTTACGCGACTTGCATTGTTATTCGGAATTGGTCCGTTTGTCAAGTGGAAATTAATGTAATAAGTTAATAATAATTAATGTAAACAAACGAAATTAATTTAGAAAATTGCCAGAGTAAATACTCTGTCCTGTAAATCGGTCAATTTTCAGACAAACGTTGAATAAAATAAAATATTGTCAGTTGAAAAATTTTTTGGACGTCATAGCTAACTAGATACAAATATTACGAAATATATAATGTATATTATAATATTATAATTTTATGTCTAATGTTGTTATATACTATTATATATTACAATATTTTTTTATAATCATATTTCTTGTCACTTTGTCATTACACAGGAGATAATAAGATTCTCTTGTCATCCGGAGCATCGCTAAATGCTGTACCTTAATTCCGAAAGTGAAATTACACTCTGCAGAAATTGCTGTGAACTTTCATCCGCGACAGACGAGAAGAGTATAACAAAGAAACACAAAGAGCTATAGTATACAGTACTCGAAATTTCGAAAAGCAGATTCGACTAATTACTTCGAAAAGGTTAAAAGTAACGCGATCGAAACTTTCAACTGCTTTTTAATTGCCTGATCACTCTTCGGCGAAATTACACCGCGATCGTCGAGCAACAGGTCTCTCGAAAGTTTCGGTTTCCCTCGAGGGATCAGAGAATTCGGAAGTTCGACAGAAACTGTTAGGACTGTGAGTAGTAGTCGTCCGGGTGACGAAACGCGAAGCTCGCTGGCAGTTTACGATTGCAAAACGTGTTAAAAGAACGACTTTTCAGATCCGTCGTTCGTAGACCGGGGCTCCGGTAACAGGCTACTCCCCCTTAATGACCCTTTCACGCCGCCTGACCGTGGGCATTATCCAGTTTAACTGGCTGTAAAGCACGTCCTCGCGCGTGCAAGGTCCTCCTCCCTCGAGTTCGAACGACTTCCAACTGTTCTGTTTCAGTTGAGGAAGAAAGAAAGAATCACGACCAGCGTCCTCCCTCAATTCGTGATTTGTTGCAACGTGCAAAGTGCAGACAGTGCAGAAACACGCATCAACTGACACGTGAGTTCCCTGAATGGACAGTCTGAAGGACGAAGAATTAATCCTGAAACCAACGCACCTACGAAAACGATCTGACCGATACGATAAATTAAGTTTTAATAAAGATTTAATCATTAATCGATTAATTTATATAATTTATCATTAACTTTAATTAAGTTACGATTTATTGTTAATTTTAATTATTATACCAGAGATACAATTATTGTATTAATAAACACATACAAGATTGTTTTATATTATATAATAAATATAATATTATATTATTATTATTTTATGTTACATTACACATTATATTATACAAAATTGTTATATGACACGTATAAAATTATTATATTAAAGATGCAATAAATTTGAAGTTTAATTAATCGAGATTAAGTTTCAAGACCGAATAAATAAAAAAAAGAAAAAAGGATTCTAAAACTGAACACACCTTCTAAAATAATATAACAAATTGTAAGATTTAGTTTTCAAGTTTCAAGGCTAATAACCTACGCAAGTGGTTGATGCGACTTTAAATAATGAAAGTAAGAAAGAGATCTCGAATGTTTGAGGCATTCAGCCGACGTCTAATGGGATTACTCGAGCATTTGGCAATCGCCGACTGGAGATTACTTAATCTTGAACCTCTTGTTCTTTCAAGGATACTTTCCCGAAAAATAAAAAAAAAAAGAAGAAAAAAAACTCGACTCGTTTATGCAAGACATTTATTCTCAAATTTAGAAACTTGCTCTCGTAATGGAATCGTTGAAACTAATCGATTAGAACTCGGACGACTAAGACTCGATCGGACACGAATCTCAAGGTGAGAAAATTCGAATTGAAAATCGAGGACTCTGGTTAACGTTTGGACAACACTTCGTTGAGTTAAATTGCCCGAAAGATGGTGGAAATTCTTTGATACGAAGAATTGTCCCTTCTTTCAATTTGACGTTACGTTTCATTCGATTAATTTTCACTCATTGCGGCTGCAAATGGAACGCACGCTGGAGGAAATTTCACTTTTTATCGACGAGTTCGAAGGAGATGCCGATTTTACCGCGGTCTATTGTTCGCTCTTGACCGACTTCGCCGATGGCAATCGAGACGAGCGAAACCGTCGTCGTCGTTTTGCATAACTTCCACGGGACGAAGCGTTTCCGTGATTATACGGGCGTGCTTAATGTGCAAAGGAACAGTACCATTCGTTCGGGTAGACAAACGAGCTCTGTCGGCGATACTCAGTCGTTGCATCATTTCAACGCGCGAGAGGCCGCGCCTTTCTTGCACAAATTTCCATTTCGCATCTAGGTCGGTTCGAGTCGTAATCAATTTCTCAAAAAAAAAAAAAAAAGTAAAGAGAGAAAGAAACATAGGAAAAGAGGGAAAAGAAATTGGGAATTTTAACGATCGTAGGCACTTTGCTCTGGCAACTGGTTCGCGGACCGTAACGAGAGACCGAACCGTGTACAGGGTGTATAGTTTTTGTCACCAGTTTTCAAGCATTTCCGGTAGTACAATTAAAAAGTGTTTCGAACAAAATTTTTTTAGTATTTGGTGGGCTGCATGCTCCCGTATTCTTAAATCTCAAAATATGCTTCTTACGTAAAAACGTCAAGGTCACCTTGACTTTTTTAAACAGCACCATGTATTTTTGATATTATGGGATTGTTGCTGACGTCGAGACGAATTCAACAGTGTATTATACTGTGACTTTGAAATGATGTAGTTTGCCAAATGCTAAAAAAATTTTAAATATACAATAATATATATAATATATAATATAATATGCTATATTATATTATACTATAATATATTATATACTATATATAGTGTATAGTGTACAATATAATATACTATAATATATTATAAATTATGGTATATAATAGACAGTATAGTATACTATAATATATTATAAACTATGGTATATGATAGACAGTATAGTATACTATAATATATTATAAACTATGGTATATGATAGACAGTATAGTATACTATAATATATTATAAACTATGGTATATGATAGACAGTATAGTATACTATAATATAATATAAACTATGGTATATGATAGACAATATAGTATACTATAATATATTATAAACTATGGTATATGATAGACAATATAGTATACTATAATATATTATAAACTATGGTATATGATAGACAATATAGTATACTATAATATATTATAAACTATGGTATATGATAGACAATATAGTATACTATAATATATTATAAACTATGGTATATGATAGACAATATAGTATACTATAATATATTATAAACTATGGTATATGATAGACAATATAGTATACTATAATATATTATAAACTATGGTATATAATAGACAATATATTATAGTATACTATAATATATTATAAACTATGGTATATAATAGACAATATATTATAGTATACTATAATATATTATATACTATATATATATATGTATATAATATACATACAATGTATACAATATACAATAATTGGTCGCTTTCTTTTTGAACACGTCGGAATGACATCACTGGATAGAAATTGCCAAGAAGTGTGACAAATTTATCATTTAGTTTGCCTAAAGGCTCGCATTTATAATATACTTGAGGAAACATAAAGATATTGCAACTTTGGGACAAAAAAAATTCACTCCAGCGTATAATTTCCGATCTTATTTGCCTCGTCCTGCAAATAAGAGAGAAATTCCACGATTGCAAATCATCAGAACGCGATGCAATATTCACGTATCGTCGATAACTAAGTACCAAGTACCAAGTACCAAGTGGTTCGCGTCACAGTTTAATTTCTTTCTCGAATTAGGGGCGCGGTGGAGGAGAGTTACGAAAGTTCCTTGCCGATTTTCCTGGCATTTCCGAGTCATCAGGCATCGGAGCAGGTTGTCGGAGCAGCAAGAAACGAGAGCCAGTTGCGAGAGCCAGCTTCACACGAAGCTGGGGTAAGTAAAATGGGATAAAGGGTCATTAGCGGAGGAGCAGCGGAGTGGAGGGACGGTTTTGCGATTGCATGGAGACATCGGTGGCGTGGAGGCCACTGGTTACCCAGGCCCGTGTCCTATTATCCACGAGCGAGCTTTGTTCCGACTCGGTTAATATATTACGACACTTGGCAACGTAACGCTGGTAGCGGCCACGCCTGTTCGTTTTCTTGCCGAATTAACGTTTTACCCCGCTGGCTGAAACTCGCGCGCGTAGAACGTGCCACCTCCTCTGAGCACGTTCCTGTTGCGAGAAACGTCTCGCGTTGAAAGTGGAACCACTTCTTCAAGCTCGTTCGCGAAATTGGACAAATTTTGCGTACGAAGAAAATTCGCGGAGAGGTGGAGAGATCGCGAGAATTTTCAACGTTGTTGGAAGTTGGTCATACACGAGTCGGCCAGGGAAGGACATACAGGTGATTCACGTGGCTTGCACGTTTGAAATATAACCTCAAAATTATGGGACTAGTGAAAAATTTGTTTAGTACAAAGGTTGTCAAGATAGGCAAAACAGTCAATTTTTTTGCACGTGTGTCGAGGGGTTTCGAAATTCCCAAGGTCATTATTTTTTCTCAACTGGACTATATACTTCGTATTATTGGACTATGTACTATTATACTATACTATTGTGTCCTATTATACTATACTATTTATTACTATATACTTTAGACTATACTATTAATTATACTATATACTTTGAACTATACTATCGTACTATACTATTAATTATACTATATACTTTGAACTATACTATCGTACTATACTATTAATTATACTATATACTTTGAACTATACTATCGTACTATACTATTAATTATACTGTGTATTTTGGACTGTGCTACTATACTATACTATTTTATACTATTGTCCCATTATATTATACTATTTATTACTATACGCTTCGGACTATACTATTAATTATACTATATATTTTGGACTGAACTATACTACTTTATACTATTGTTCTATTATACTGTACTACTTATTACTATACACTTTGGACTATACTATTAATTATACTATATACTTTGAACTACACTATCGTACTATACTATTAATTATACTATATATTTTGGATTATACTATTATACTATACTATTAATTATACTATTATATTACTATACTATTATACTATTATACTATTGTACTATTATACTATTATACTAATATATTATTATACTATTATACTATTAATTATACTATATACTATTGAACTATATATCATAAATCGAAAGAATATTAAATTCCAAGTAAAAGAAGTATCAAACCACATTTAACCGAATGATTAAGGAGATATTTCACGATAATTTGTCTCGAATCAGTAATATTACAGTCAGTATAAACATAACACTGCAGCAAAGTCTTTGTGTCCCGTTCGAATAAAAAGTTTCCCCGTAAAAATTTAAACAACGTTCCAACTGCGTCCACCGCTGTGAAACACGATCGTGCGAATGTTCAGCGGAGAGCCGCGACCGGAAGTGGCCGCAAGAGACCAGCGAGGCGTCCTTTCGCCGGCACGTGGACGAGAGACATCGCGGAGAGACTTCGTATCCTTCCTCCGCCTCGAGGAAACCGCGGCGAGGATCGCGCGTTTAGGGTTCGAGTGGGGGCGTCGTAACAGAACACGCACGTTCGAGAGGGGGCAGGGGGGCGGTAGAGAGGTCGAGGGGGCCGCCGCTCGGAACGAGAAACGAGGCGGCGCGGGTGGGAGACAGATATAAGGGCATCGTCGCGGGATAAACGACTATCAGTGAGTATCGCGCTGTTTTCGCGTATAAACACGGGACACGCAGTAACACCGGCCGCAATGTCGAAGGTACGATCGAAGGGGGGAGGGGGAGGAAATTCGCCCCGGAACCGTGCGCGCGCGCGACACACCATGCAGTTTTCTCTTACTTTGGACCAGTTCGTAAGAATTCGTAAAAATTCGTCAGCCTCCGAATGATAATCGGGATTAGTATACTGTAACTTTCTGTATTGGTCGGACGGAGAGGTAAATGGTTGGTAAATCAGGGAACAACGGTCGATTCGATTAGACAGGGCGTGTTTATATGTAATTGTTTTCTTTCTGATTGGAAACGGAAGAAAGGGTAAGGTGAGGAATATGTAGGTCGGTTTCAAGGGAAATCTAAAGTTTGGTTATTGCATGGATGTTGTTATATAGTTGTATAGTTATGTGGTATGTATTTCTATTTTTTTTTTTTTTTTTTTTTTTTTTTGAGAAAAGTTGAAAAATGAAAGGGTAAGTTTGGTATTTCTTTTTTTCCTTTTTTGAGACAAATTGGAAGATGAAAGGGTAAGGCGAGGAATATATAGGCCGGTTTTTAAGGAAAGTTTGGTTATTACATAGTTATGTGATATGTATTCTCTCTCTTTTTTTCTTTTTTGAGAACAGTTGGAAGATGAAAGGGTAAGTTTAGTTATTACATAGTTATGTGGTATGTATTTCTTTTTTTTTTTTTTTTTTTTGAGAAAAGTTGGAAGATGAAAAAATAAAGTGAGAAATATGTAGGCTGGTTTTTAAGGGAAGTTTAGTTATTACATAGTTATGTGGTATGTATTTCTTTTTTTTTTTTTTTTTTTTTTTGAGAAAAGTTGGAAGATGAAAGGGTAAAGTGAGAAATATGTAGGCTGGTTTTTGAGGAAAGTTTAGTTATTACATAGTTATGTGATATGTATTTCTTTCTTTTTTTTTGAGAAAAGTTGGAAGATGAAAAAATAAAGTGAGAAATATGTAGGCTGGTTTTTAAAGGAAGTTTGGTTATTACATAGGTATGTGATATGTATTTCTTTCTTTCTTTTTTGAGGAAAGTTGGAAAATGAAAGGGTAAGTTTGGTTATTACATAGTTATGTGATATGTATTCTCTCTTTTTTTCTTTTTCGAGAAAAGTTGGAAGATGAAAGGGTAAGGTGAGGAACATATTAGCCAGTTTTTAAGGGAAGTTTGATTATTACATAGTTATGTGATATTTCTTTCTTTTTTCTCGAGAAAAGTTAAAAGATGAAAGAGTAATGTGAGGGACATATAGGTCGATTTTGAATAAAAGTTTAATTATTACATAAATGTTATTACATAATTACGTGATATGTATTTCTTTTTTTTAGAAAAGTTGAAAAACAAAAAGGTAATATATAATACATAGACCGGTTATTATACAGATATTATTACATAGTCATGTAATACGTATTTTTTTGAGAAAACTTGAAAAACAAAGGGATAAGGTATTGTACAGGCCGATTTTTATGTTTAAGTTTGATTGTCACATAATTATGTGGTATGTAAGTGACGCTTCGATCGACAGTAGGTTAATTTGCAACAGTTTTAAAAGACTCGACAGGAAATTTCATCGATAAGAAAAGAAGGCAAACAGTTAAAAAAAAACATTAAGTAATAAAGATAGATCTCTTCAACTTCTTCGTCTCGAAGGAGGAAAGAACAGGAAAAGAAGCGATTTTCTTCAATTATCGCGACAGAAGATACGATTCTTCGTACGTACGTACGACGATCTCAGGAAAGACACGTATCTCGTCAGTTTCGATCCTTTCTATCGGGCAAAACGATACAATTTCCGTCGAACGGTCTGTCTTGCGGTCTACGATACGCGGAAGTGGCGTGTCCACTTCCGTGGATTCGTATTGGTTTACGTACACGGGGCAAGGTCAACGCGAGAAAGTGAAAAAGGACACTTTTCTCGGGGAGGGACGAGCCCGACGAGGCGACGCGAAAGAAAGATGAAACTTTCTCGAGGCCGATATTCGACTTTCGGGCTTACCAAGCTCGTGTTCTCCGCCGAGAAAAAACCATTCAACGACCACCGAGGGAGGTCGAGTGTCACTTTTGAAGGACGGGTGTCAATGGTTGAGATAAATTTGATTGCGACGGAGACTGAATCGTTATAAATATATCCTCGGTTAATTAGTTCACGATTTTTCTTACAACCATGCTTGAATCACCGGGCAAAGTTAAGATGCCTTCAAACACGGTAATTACCATGGCAGGTCACGAACTCGTAATTCCACCTTTCGCGTATATTTCCCCCCCCCCCCCCCGAAAAACTCGCGTAGAGCACTCGATAACGATTGAGATGCATCGCCGCTCCTTCGGCGCAGTTTTATACCTCATTGCGAAAACTTGCGTTTACGTCGTTCGCGTTGGCTGGACGAGGATACTCCGCCTCCGATCTTCTCCGTTTTACGAGCCCTTTGACATACCGACCGCTCGTGAGAGGAATTTCGTAGCTTATGCAAGAGAAAATCCGAGTAGCAAGCCACGAGATTTTTTGATCCCTCCTTTAGGCTTGACAATCTTTCGCAAGCCACTGTCCACGATCCTACGAGGCTTTCTGTGTTTCAAGAGACATATTCAAGAGTCAATGTTTCCCAGTTGTTTTTGTAGCTTTTGCAGTTTGCTTGGTCGGTTCAATGGAAGGCAATTGCAGTTTCAGATTCTTTGCGTTCTCTGCGCGACGATCGCGTTCAGCGGCGCGGTGGTTTTGAGCGGCTACAACGGCGGCCATGGGATCTCGTACGCGGATTACGAGGGCATCGACGGATACCCTGGTTCCACCGTGCAGTACGATGGACACGCGGTGCTGCCGACGGTGGCGGTTCCGGTTCACGCGGTATCCGCCTCGCCCGTACACGTCGCAGCGTCCCTCGATCACGGACCGCATCACGGATACGAACATCACGCCGATCACGATCACGATCACGATTACTACGTAAGTAGCAGCCGTGTCATTTTGTTCCACCGCCGTGCTGCACGTCGCGCTTCTCTAAATTTTCACGCCGCTATGCCGCTGGACGACTGATTTGCGGACCGTAACGAGCGACTGGAATCGCTGGTCGCTGGAATTACGTTTAATTTGCTACTGCTCGTAATCGAGAGTCGATGTACAAGCGAATTACGAGCGACTCGCGACTTCGTAAATAATTCAGAGCGCGACGTGACCGTGCTAATTGAAATTCCTGTCCGTGAGAAGCGTTGGCTTGGCACGGGGACACCTTCCGCGACGCTTTCTCGCGACGATCGGCTCCTTCCTTTCGAAGATTACGAAATCTCCTCGATCGTTGTTTCTGTGCGTCTACGGAATTTTCATCTCGACGATTTTGAAAAATGTCGACGAACGTTGAGAAAAAAAGAAATATATATATATATATTATTTTATATATACTTTTTCACGTTTGAAAACGAGTGATTCATAGTAAATTACAAATGAAAATATACATATATATATATATATATATATATATATATATACACTCAATGTTGCAAATATATATATACTCAACTACGCTCACAAAAATTAGGGGACATTTCAAAATGAATACGAAGCGATAAAATAATGAAGCGTTTTATTTTCCTTTTTTTATTAAACAAGAACATCAGACATTTGCTTTTCTCACGTTCTTGTTTGATAAAAAAGAATCAAACGCTTCTTTTATCGCTTCATATTCATTTTGAAATATTCCCTGATTTTCCTGAGCAAAAACGAACGATTCACACTTGCAAATTACAAATAAAAAAAAAATATATATATATATACTTTTTCACGTTTGAAAACGAGTGATTCACAGTAAATTACAAATGAAAAAATATATATATATACTCAATGTTGCAAATATATATATACTCAACTACGCTCACAAAAATTAGGGGACATTTCAAAATGAATACGAAGCGATAAAATAATGAAGCGTTTTATTTTCCTTTTTTTATTAAACAAGAACATCAGACATTTGCTTTTCTCACGTTCTTGTTTGATAAAAAAGAATCAAACGCTTCTTTTATCGCTTCATATTCATTTTGAAATATTCCCTAATTTTCCTGAGCAAAAACGAACGATTCACACTCGCAAATTACAAGTGAAAAAATATGTATATATATATATATATATAAATACTGCTGACAAAAATTAGGGGACATTTCAAAGTGAATATGAAGCGATAAAAGAAGCGTTTGATTGTGAAAAGCAAATGTCTGATGTTCTTGTTTAATAAAAAAGAAAAGTAAAACTTTATTTAATCGTTTCATATTCATTTTGAAATGTCCCCTAATTTTTGTGAGCAATATATATATATATATATATATATATATATATATATATATATATATATATATATATATAAAACTTTTCTAAGCAAAAACGAACGATTCACACTCGCAAATTACAAATGAAAAAATATGTATATATATATATATAAATACTGCTGACAAAAATTAGGGGACATTTCAAAGTGAATATGAAGCGATAAAAGAAGCGTTTGATTGTGAAAAGCAAATGTCTGATGTTCTTGTTTAATAAAACGCTTCTTTATTTAATCGTTTCATATTCATTTTGAAATGTCCCCTAATTTTTGTGAGCAGTATATATATATATATATAAAACTTTTCTAAGCAAAAACGAACGATTCACACTCGCAAATTACAAATGAAAAAATATGTATATATATATATAAATACTGCTGACAAAAATTAGGGGACATTTCAAAGTGAATATGAAGCGATAAAAGAAGCGTTTGATTGTGAAAAGCAAATGTCTGATGTTCTTGTTTAATAAAAAAGAAAAGTAAAACGCTTCTTTATTTAATCGTTTCATATTCATTTTGAAATGTCCCCTAATTTTTGTGAGCAGTATATATATATAAAACTTTTCTAAGCAAAAACGAACGATTACGATCACACTGGCAGATTACGTGGAAAATTCGTAGAAAATTCGAACGAAAACTGCTAAATGACGAGTGGTTCTTCCTATGCTACAGGCTCATCCAAAGTACACGTTCAATTACGGTGTGCACGACCCGCACACGGGCGACGTGAAGACCCAGCACGAGGTGCGCGACGGCGACGTGGTCCACGGGTCGTACAGCGTCAACGAGCCGGACGGAAGCGTGAGGATTGTCGAGTACACCGCTGACGATCACAACGGGTTCAACGCGGTGGTGAAGAAAGTCGGTCCGGCCGTCCACCCGAAACCGATCCCCATCGCCAAGTACGTCTCGCCGGCGTACTACAACAGCTACGACGAATACGAGAAGCACCACTTCTAATCGTGTGAATTGGACGAAGTATTCGAAGTATTGGGCGAAGAAACAGGGTTAGAAAGAAATTACAATTATATCGAATGAGAGACACGCGTGTTTGCGTGTGTGTGTGTGTGTGTGTGTGGGGGAGCTGATGATTAACCTATCGTATCGAGTGACAGACGGTTCACAAAAGTCCTACAGACGCGTATCTTTGACGCTTTTGTCCTACGAGTGTCAGTCACTTCCGGTCGTTCCGAGCAAACGCTTGCGCTCCTTCGTTTTCGTGACGTTAAACTTTAAACTTCGAAGCAGCATAAACGGGGGGAAGGAGTGTCGGCAATGAGGAGAGGAAAAGAAAACGTAATTATTTAAAACGAAGAATTAAAGAGACAAAAATAAAATACACGTAAAATGTAACAGTATGTTTGAAACGAAAAATTAAAAAATGGAAAAAGAGAAGTATTTTATTTTATAATGTTAATATAATTCATAATAATTTACATGTACATATAATATATTTTATAATAATTTACATGTACATGTAGAAATATCAAACGTATCGAGTGAAAATAAATAGCTGTTCGATAATGATTGACGAGTTTTCCATGATTTTTTATCTGTCTGAAATGTTCTCGAGAGTTTTACCAAGCCAAGGGGTGGAAGAATGTGCCAAAAAAAATAAAGAAATGATAAATTGCGTCTTGCTCGCAAGAAAACGTGTTCTCGGGCGAAAATTTGCATTCGAAGACGACGTCGAATTATCGGGAAGATTAGCATAAACGAGTGTTTGCTGTTTCGTTAATCGGTAAAAAGTGCGAAACGACTCTCGCGTTATGTTCTATCCAATGATCTCGCGAGGAGATTTGAACGAGAAGGCGTGAAATCGAACACGATCATTTCGATGATTAATTTTCGCGAGGATCCTCGTTACGTTCTTCGATGAATTCCCAGTTTGGCTTTAGCCAACTTTGGCTGTTTAAATAATATTTAATATTTAAATACACTCTTTGATAAACTATTTCGTAGACTCTTTAATAGACCATTTTAATACATTATTTAAGAATATTTAATAATATTCAAATACACTCTGTTCCCTCGTCTCGTCTTCTTCGAGAACTTTTCTAAGATCTTCCATCTTGAGATCTGACGTTTCTTCTTTGTTTATATTTCATCGAAAAATTTGGGGGAATGTCAATTTGTTAAAAGTCAAAATTGACAAACAGCCGCCAAATTGGAAATTCTTATTGCCACGTTTTCTCTGATAATCGTTAGAATTTAGAAAATTTTTGATCTGCTAGTTAACAGAATCAAATTTTGTACGATTGCATTATTTAAGAAAAGAGAGGGAGAGAAAGACGACAAATGAATATTACCGTGTTTTTGACAAAAATTATGGTTAAGTACGGAAACAAATTGATCGCCACTCCTTGAGAAACTAGAAACTGAAATTTTGCAAAATATATATTTCGTCGTTATTTAATCAAATTAATTGCAAGCACGTGCGAAACCTAATCCCCTCCCCCAAAAAATTCACGAATTACGTGCACAGGTATTTATTTAACATTTGCAGTAGTTTGTTACTTTCTTCGTTGCTCGATCGGGAGTATGTTTCCACGAGTTGAGAAGCTGCGATCAATTACCTTCTCCGGGTAATTAAAACTAGGTAATTAAAATATATGAAGATTAAACATTAAACTGAACCATGCTTCGCCTAAGCATCTCTAAGATCCTAATGTCCTCCATCCCTGTGACACTGAATAATTCTTATTGTTCAAAAAAAAGTGGAGGAAACCTAAAGGGCCATTAAGGATTAGATAGGATACTCTATTATATCAATTTAAAAAATAATTTTTACAATTAAATCATTAAAATAAATTTCGTTGTTTTATCTGATAATCCACGATAAGGAATACTTAAGTTATATCCACGCATTGTCATTAAAATTTAAATAAAAACAAAATCAATTATATTTTACATTAAAGTGTAGTATCCAAGACCACTTCGTGATCGAAACTTGGAAAACCAGTCAACTATTGTAGAGGTTACTTCGAATAAAAAAAAAAAAAAAAAAGAAGAAAGAAAAGAAAAACAGAAATATTGCAATGGCTCGTTAGCGTAGTTCGATCGGACGAAACAAGCGTGTTGATTATAAATTGTCTTCACAGATCAAGTTTCTTCTATGGTAATCGACTCGATGAGACTCTTGAAGACGAACTTTAATAGAATGGAGTTTCGATAACATCTTGCGTGTTATTTTAACCGAAAGGACAGCATCCATTTTCTTCCGTATTGTTTTAACCTTCGATCATTTTTCTCGCAGTTATTTGTCCGTTTATATTTTTTCTTTTTTTTACATTTTACTACTTTTATCATCTATCACAGATTACGTCTATTTTAAGTATATTTAACACCAGAACAAGGAAAACACGACGGCTCTCAGATTTTCTTTTTTTACAGTTGCTTGGAGGATACTTTTCTTCTTGTCAAAATTAATATTGATTTCTAGTTAGATTTAAAAGTACCTACATCTTTTTCTGGCCATGCTTCGCCTAAGCATCTCTAAGATCCTAATGTCCTCCATCCCTGTGACACTGAATAATTCTTGTTGTTCAAAAAAAAGTGAAAGAAGCCCAAAGGGCCATTAACTCGATTCGAACAATTTTATGCTTCCAAAGAACGTCGAATTGGCATTCGCGAGTAGAAAAAAAAGATTAGAAACTTAAATTTTCATTTAAAGAATGTAGACAGAAACACATTTGTGCAAATCGATTTGTTTCAATTGTTGCTCAATTCTGTTCTATTTATCGGTTCAATTATTGTCACTCGATGGTCACAAATAATTTACATGCAGCGTTCCAGCGTTGAATAAAACTACCTGCTCGAAAATACGAAGAAGAAAATGAAGAAAGTGAGTAGCCTAGCCCAATCTCTTGCGATCTCTTCGACAAACGGTATCTTTCCTCTTCGTTACTCAAGAGAGACTTCCACGGAGAACTGATATTTCTCTCGGGAGGCAACCAAAGGCGGAAAGAACGGGGAACAAAAAAAAAAAAAAAAAAAGAAAAAAAGAAGGAAGGAAAAGAGATTACGAACATCCAAAGCCCGAAACATCGTTTAAATCTGAGCCATCAACGTCAGAGAAGTGTTTTATTACACCGATTTATTTCATCTTTAATTAACCTCGCGTTTATTTTTCTTTTTCTTTTTTTTTTTTTTATACGCCGCATTATGTGTTCTCCCGAGCGCAACACCGAGTTTTCATTGCTTCTTCGATCGTAATCATTCTCTGCTACGCGCTTTTTACAGATTATATCCCGCCATGTACGCACGTACACGTAGGCGCATGGTCGTTCGCCAGTGTTTATGTGTGGTTTCTTTTTTTACGCCGGTGGCCACGACGCGTCCATCAGCCGAACAGCCAAGTATTCTAATTACAACTTCTCCGAAACGGAAGCGCGGAAAACTGAAAGTACATCGTCGCGCGGCGCGACGATGTAATTAGCGCCCCCAAACGTGGCTCTTGCGCTCTTTCGTTTTATCGGCGATCGTTATTTCCCCATTTCCATAGAGCGGTCTTTCCACCTCTGCTTTGTGCTGCGTCCCTTTAATTCTCCCCTAACTGACTTTGATATTTTCGACTGGACAAACCTTCGAGTTTGACAGCTTTTGAGATCTGAATCAGTGATTTTAAAATTCAAAGATTCCACGCGTTTGGAGATATTTTTTTCTTTTTTTTTTTTTTTTAATCAATACAGAAACAGACCTTTGAGTTTGATAGGTTTCAAGACCAGAATCAAAAATTCCAGAATTCAAAGATTCCACGAGTTGGTGTTTCTTTGAATCAAAACAGAACAAAGCCCAACAAAGCCAAACAAACAGAACCCAAACCTAACCCAAACCTAACCCAAACTTAACCCAAACCAAACCCAAACCTAACCCAAACCTTTGAGTTTGGTAGTTTTTGACACCTAAATCAACCAATTTTAAACGAGAATAATAATAATTCAAGCAGTGAAGAGAAGAATTTTATTATTGCTATGCTATATTATAGTATACTGTATTACATATTATATTACAGTATATACACATATATACTATATTATAGTATATTGCTACACTAAATTATTTCGTAAAACACCTTATTAGCGTCCACGTTTCAAAATTATCCAATTTTAAACGAGAACAATAATAATTCAAGCAGAGAAGAGAAGAATCTTGTTATTGCTATACTATATTATATATTATTAGTACTATATTAGTACATATGTACTACATTATATATTATATTACAGTATATATACATATATACTATATCAGAGTACATTGCTATACCAAATTATTTCGTGAAACACCTTATTGTTGCCTAAATTATTCAACCAACTTTAAACCAATCAACTTTCAATGATTCAAGCAGAAAAGCGGGAATTGTCGAGCAGAGAAGCAACGTTCTCGAATGTACTTTGTCACTCATTCATTCGAGTCTTTTGTAACCAATTACAATATCTACAAATCTCATTTATCTACAAATCAGTTATGTACAAATTCCAGTTATGTATCTTATCATCGATCGTTAAACTGATTGTTATTTTCAATTACGCTGTTTCGATCGAGAAGTCGCGTAATCTTGTTCTATTATATTTCTATTCAAACAACTGTGAGACGTGAAAGATATGAGATCCTTTGTTCACGCCTGAATAATCACGGGTGAGTAAGTATAATGGCAGAGCGCACATGTTACGAAAGTCTGTTGTAAAATGTTGCAAAGACTGTATGACTTACCCACGATTCCTTGAAGATCTTGTTGGCGATGATGCTGGTGCTCTCGAACATGTCCTTGCCAGGGCCAGAGGCGAAGCACATCTCCTTCCTTCCGGGGCAGGTGTAGTGTTTGGAGCAGTTGCTGCCGGAGAACTCGCATTTCGGGCCACGAGTGTTCGGCGAAACATCGCCGAGGTTGCTGGAGGCGAACGCTGCCACGAACGAGCCCTGATTTCAACAAAAACTGTTTGCGTTACGACTCTCTACTCAACCCAAAAACAGTTGCACTTCCCTCTTTTCTTTTATATTAACGAAATGGAGAAATTACGCTTGGAAGGTTTCAATTTTTAAATTTCGAATTTTACTTTTGGAAGATTTCAATTTTTACATTTCGAATTTTACTTTGATTTCAATCTTTAAATTTTGAATTTTGCTTCGGAGAATTGTAAATTTTAAATCTTACTCTGGAGAATTTTTAATTTTTAAATTTTACTTTCGGAAAATTTCAATCTTTGAATTTTGAATTTTACTTTGGAAAGTTTCGATTTTTAAATTTTGAATTTCAAATTTTACTTTAGAAGATTTCAATTTTTAAATTTTACTTTGGAAAATTTCAATCTTTAAATTTTAAATTTTACTTTGGAAAATTTCAATTTTTGAATTTTAAATTTTACTTTGGAAAGTTTCAATTTTCTAATTTTAAATTTTAAATTTTACTTTGGAAAATTGTAAAAATTACAGCACAACAAATAAATAAAGTCCAGACACAGAGTTCTTAACCACGTTGCGCTGGCAACTGATTGCGGACCATAACGAGTGACCAAACCGTATACAGTAATTCGTCGCTTTCTTTTTGAACTCGTCGAAGTAATAAATTTATTATTTATTTTGCCTACTTCGTTTTACTTAAATGTACTTTATTTTAATATAATAAATATATATAATATAATAAATGTATTTTATTATATATTTTATATTTTACTTTACTTAAAACTGATTACACAAAAATTTTACTTATTATCTTTTATTATATATTTTGTTTCACTTAAAACTGAGCGAATATTACAATTTTGGAACAAAAAATTCTCGACGTGCGTGGCACGTCATTCCAGCGCAAGAGGGTTAAGATACTTTCAGTCCGGATAAGATAAGTTTTGTTGCATTCGACGCTGTGATCGAGACATTGTGGAAAATTATTCGTGGATTCGACGATCGACAGCTAGGAATTCTTACCTTGCCGGGCAACGAGTCGTTGTTCATGATCTTCTCGAAGAGGATCGAGGCGTAGCCAACGTTGTCGCTGGACACCAGGTGGTTGGTGTTGTTCATACTGGTTGGATGAATCGCGAACCAATTAATTACACCCAGTGGCCTGTCGTCCGCGCCGACGAATTGCACCTGCGTCAAGATCTTATCCACGTCGTGCTTGTACCTGCGTTGCATCACAAAGTAAATTTAATTGTAGATCAAATATATAATTTAGAGATTTATATAATTTATTAAGAAACTTGAGATTAAGATTAACAATTTAACTTAATTCGATTTAAAATTAAGTCACGAAAAACAAATTTAGAAAGATACAGAAGATATAGAAGGTTCATAAATTAATCAACCTCTCAGCTGTGAACGACGAGTACACTCGTCACGAAGAAACGGCAATATTTTGATGTAAAATAATTTCAACTCGTTGCTTAAATTAAATTTTTCGTGGCAAATGAAACGTATTTGTGAAATTTTAGACACTTTGGAATATTTCGAGACTGGACCAATTCTTTCTACGTCGTTTCTAAATATTTTCTTCCTGCGACCGCTCGTGTGCGCCATCTTGCGCGACTTGTTGCGACTTGTTGTATCGTCGTGTGAAAGTCAATCTGCATACGTATGTAATTTCTGCGTACATACTGGAGATATCATCGTTCGGACGATTATTTGTTCGAATTCATTTTTGTCGTGTAGAAAGAATAATGGGAGATTAAAAACGCGTGTAAACTTGCTGCTGGAGTGTATTGAGAAAACCATCGAATTACATCCAATTGAAAGATATAAATTCAACAGATGCAACATCAGTTGGTGAGTAATCTACAACGAAGCCTACACGTTTCGTCGGAAAACATTTCCCAGATTACGTGCCAAGCACATCGTCAAAAACTAAACCCACGCGAAGATGTTTACTGTGCTCAAAAAATAATATACGAAAAGAACCTAGATACTGGTCCCTCGACATGCCAAGTGCCATTACGTGTCGTGCCTTGCTTCAAGAAGTATCACTCAAATTTCTTTTTATTTTTTCCAAATACTCGATTTCTTTGTTCAACGAGAAAATTACGAACGTTTAAGTTTCTTTAAATAACATCAATCGAGTTGAACGATAAAATCATTGATTTTCAAAAAAAAAAAAAAAAAAACTAGTGTCGTTTCCTTGTAATTTAATTCAATTTCACAGCAGCTGCACGTACTCTGCGTTCGACGAGTACAATCGTTAAACTAGCGTCGTTCTAGCGACACAGTGTGGATGCACACTTTTAAAAGGCACCACAGTTAATTGTAAGAGGTTGACTTACTTCTCCCTCTCAGATTTCGGATTGTTCAGATAAGCGGCTGGGCTTCTGTTGATGTTGACGCCGTGAACCTCTCCGTGGGCGATGAAGATCCGGCCCGGGACCATGGCATAATGGGCGCGGTGAATACTCTGCAACATTCGTGATCAATTAATCAGTCATCGATCGGTGGAAAATAATACCGAAGACAATGACGAAAGTGGAAATTACTTTGGTTATACCATTCACCATGGCGTCGAATGTCTCTTTAACGAAGCCGAACGTCGTGATGTCGAATAGCATGTGCAGCATGAACCCACCAGGCGTGGAGTGCGAATGGGTCGCGCTGATCATCACATTCTTCTCCGTGTATAAACTGCCGAACTCGTTTGCCAGATTCTGCAGCACCTGGTGAGAAATCAACGGGAAACTTGTCAAATCAAGGAAACACGAGCTATCACGATCATTGGGAGATTGGAATCTATCTGTTCTCCTCGATCCAATATCTCGAGGGTGGAGAAAAAGAATCTTCCATTAAACTATGCTGCTTATCTATATCAGAAGACGAAGAGATTAGCCCCTTGACATACAATGACGTTTGGAAGTCTGTGGAATAATGTACATCGAAAATTACTGAATTAAATGTGAACTTCTTATTTGCATAGCTATTCTTAAGAAAACGAATCAATTTAATTTTTGACTGTAATATAATTATTTTCTACATAAATTAGTATTATATGTCACTTATAAATAGCACTTAGTATATCTCAACAATAACTATAAGGTAAAAACTAACCGTGCTTGTAAAAAATATAGTAATTACAGTATTTATTGTTGCCTTAAATTAATGAAGGTTATGAAATAATAAAACTGTAAAATTACTGATTACTGATTCGAGAAAGTATTTCTGGGAGTATGGACAAAGATTACCACCTCCTGTGCATCACTGACTTTAACTGAAGGTTAATTATAAGTCGAACCTTCATCGCGTGCACATCGATGAAACTTTCGAGGTGAATTTTTAAATAATATTTCTGAATATTCTAATTGTTTAAACATCACCTAACGTTTCCAATAATTTACTTGCAACAGTTAAACAATAAATTCTCTTGTGTAATGTTTTTAAGTATTATTTAAAATTTTTAACTAATAATTTATAAGAATCTTGAACAATGTACTTAAGAGACCTAATGACTTTGACTTATTGAATGAAATGATTAATTTAATTCAATCGTTTAATATAAAAGTTGTGAAAATTATTGAATAATGTCTAGAAATATTGTAGAAATAAAATAATTTGTTTCAAATGAATTATTCACACTACAAAACAATGCATTTCGATGATACTTTTGTACATTATTTAACAATTTTAACTATTTACTTATAATAATTGAATGCCCAAGCATTGAATAATTCATTTATAATAATTAAATTATTTTATTTGCAATAACGGAAAAGATAGTTGCATGATACATATACTTCTTGCTTTCTGAAACAATAAACGAGCGAAAATTTTTATACGTTGCGCTTACATGTTATTCTGAAGCGACGATCACTGCTTAACTCGATTTTTGACTACATAACTTTCTAAAAAATACTTTCTACTAAATTTCTATTTAATATACATCAATGCAGTTATAATTTAGAAATTAATATCATGAAAGTGTAAATTTACTTTCAGCCAGTTATAGAAAAAAAAATTAATAAATTATTACATTTGACAATGTGACATATTTATGAACGTGTAACCTTGCGATAGAAATCTAAAAACTATTGATTAGTATAATAGAAAAACTATTTCGAAATACTAAAAAAAAATTATCAACAGTTCCGGGTCACTGACGATAGATTAACCTTCAGCGGTACGGAGACTCATTAACAATTGAACTTTCGTCGTGTGCACATCGACCAAAATTTACGAGTGAGTTTTAAATGATATTTCTGAATATTCCAATTGTTTAAATATTATCTAATGTTTCTAATAATTTACTTGTAACAATTAAACAATAAATTCTCTTCTATAACATTTCTAATGTTATATTTGAAATTTTTAATTAATCATTTGTAGTAATCGAGTCACTAATACATTTTTGAGAAATTTTCAATATCTGTGTCGCATTATTAACGACCGAAAGGTCGGATTAATGTGATCGATCGATAGGGTGACCAGAGCTCATTACGAATTGAATTTCTATCGTGTGCACATCGACCAAATTTTGGAAGTTTGAAAAAAATTACCAACTGTTTTGGATCACTGATGACCGAAATATACATTACTCTTGAACGGTACGAAGGCTCATTAAACTTCTATTGTGTGCACATCGACCAAATTTTAGAAGTTTGAAAAAAATCATCAACAGTTCTGGGTAACTGACGATAGGAACATTAGATTAACCTTCAGCGATACAGAGACTCATTATTAACTGAACTTCCGTCGTGTGCACATCGACCAACATTTAGAAGAGAAATTTTAAATCATACGTTTGCAACCAAACCTTAATCTACGATTCTGACTTCAACGATTAGTAAGTTGCATGGTTTGGTTTCTTTGGTGTTGGGTTAATACTTGATCGTGATTGTTTTAATCTGAGTACGAGTTCAATTTCCATGACTTGTATCGTAGTCGTACAAGATATAGTTTATTAGTTACCATTCTTTAACAATTACCATGATATACGTTATATTTCTGCATATACATAGATAATACTAGCCTTATAACACTATTGCTATTTAAATATTATTAGATACTTTTAGAATTTCTCTTTGAATCTATAATTTCGAAAATAATTTAGTCCTTTACTATTAATTAGTCAAACAAAAATAGTTCTTCAATATTTTAAATTAGTCATTAGATCGATCAAACAATTATGCCTTATTTTACGAATACCATTCCTCTTTCTAAGAAATTATTTAAATTCAATACAAGTTGAGACCTGTGTGAGAAATATATGAAACAGTATTGATTTACAATACATTATAATGAGGCCCGTGCGTAGTCACCTCCACGTGGTAGGTCTTGGTAACTGATATCGTTTCACAAACATTAAAGTTTGTAAAACGTCATCAAGCTAAACGATAAATTTTAATGTTTGTGAAACGATATCAAGCTAAGAACTACGCAACCCACAGTTCAGTTTTGATCGTGAAAATTCCTTTCCATTCCTTATTTCACGATCTAAACTGAACTGTGGGGACAATTAGTTGATAAGTAAACTATTGGGTTTTAGTTTTAAGTTGCGTGCGTTTAGTTTTAGTTAATTATAAGATCGTTAACATCTGGGACGACGAGGGATCTCGCAAGGACATCGTGGGATGCGTGCGTCTTAGCTTTAAGTTGCGTGCGTTTAGTTTTACTTAATCATAAGATTAAGCTAGTATTATAAGTTAATATCTATCATAGTTTAGTCTATCATAAGTTAATATCTGTATATTCTCTGTGAGCGCAATCTATAGAATGATACGCTTTAGATTTTAATGAATATCTGAAAATAAATGATTTGGTAAAGTGGAACAGACCTATTCCATGTTTCCTTTTGGTTAAATATTTGGTCCATTCTAAATTTATTTCGTCCCTAGATCTATATATATATATATATATGTAAAATTATATTAATATTTTATACATTATTACGTTATTATTGGGTTACGATGGATTTGGTTGTTTGTGTCGTACCACGGCGACTAATGAATGTCAATATGCCAAGAACACGAGCTATTTCAATTATCAAACGAACGCTGATGATTATTACTATCGCGATCGTTGAAAGATTGTAATATAATCTATCCTCGTCGATCCAACATCTCGGAAGAAAAGTCTCTAATTAAACTATATAAATTACTGCTTATCTACAATCGACGAAGAGATTAATAATAATAGATATCTAGGCGGAGAGAAATCACGGTAGATTCGACTTGGAGATTCATTTGGCATTTCCAATTGGCGATTGGAAATTTCTGTGAACGCGGGGGGAAGAACGAGGGAAGAAGGAAGGCTGCAAGCTTCTTCGGGGGATTACCGTTTGACGAACGCCGTTCCCTATCATTGCGCTGTCCACACTGACGAAGACGAATCTCTCCTCGCCATCGTCGATGATGAATGCACGGGAGAACGTTCGAAGATGAAGTCCTGATCCCTTCTGATCTATTTTCGCGTAGCCCATCTGGAAAACAAACAATCCTACGTGATCCACCGCACGAACCGCAAGGAAACACGATTCTGTTTCTTCCGTTTGTTTGTTGCTCTCTGTCGGACTTTGTTTCGCCTCGAGGCGACGCATGGATTTCCGTCCGAGGAAAATCGTTCGTTCCCTCCCTCGTTTGAGAATGACACGGACGCGAACAATAAAAAAATTCCCGTGCCAACGATAAATAAGCAATATACAGCGAGCAAACTGTGTAAATAGATATAATTCAGTCAGAGGATACAATGTCAGGGAAAGTGCAATTGCAAAAATAGAGATATTAAATGTTAAAAATATTAAAAATAAATAAATATTAAATATGAATAAATATTATAAATAAATAAATATAAAATATTAATAAAGATATTAATAAAAATAGATAAATATCAAATATTAAATATTAATAAATATTACAAATAAATAAATATTAATAAATAGCGAATCAATTTTATCAGAATTTCAAAATAACTCGAACAGTAAGAGAATTGTTCATCTATGTGGGAGCTCGAAAATAGCAAACGATGATAATTAGATCGAGCTGTTTACGTACAAATGGATCTTGCACTAGTTCAAGAGAGGAAGCTCTTGAATCGCACACCAGGTGAAGAGACGATGAAAATTTTCCTAGGTCTATCGATCGTTAGACGTGTGTTCTGGTAAGAAACTCACGTATTTCATAATTATTCAATTTTCAGTTGATTTGTGACCTGATTCTTCCAACCGATTTGTCTCTCAATTTGTTCTACTGTACGAAGAATTTGAAGAGTTGGAAGAATTCAACGAATTTGAAAGATGTAAAGAATTTAAATAATCTGTTAATAAAATTAAAGAATTTCAAGAATCTAAAGATTTTAAAGAATCTAACGAATCTAAAGAATTTAAAGTATCTGAAGAAGTTGAAGAATTTTAAGTATTTCAAAAATTTTAAAGATTTGAAGAATTTAAAGAACTCAAAGAATTCGAAGGATTTAAATAATTTAAAGAAATCGAAAAAAGTGGAAGGAATCGAAAAAAGTTGAAAAAGTTGAGGAATTTTAAGAATTTTACGGATTTGAAGAACTTCAAGAATTTAAAGAGAAAGGAGAAAGGTTGATACTGACAAAAACGATTTCAGCGACGGGTCCAGTGGTGTCTGCTCTGCCGACGCCGACGCTGTAAGAGGCGATCGTACCCGGCAGCGCCGCCAGCAGCAGCCATGTCGAGAGCACCGCGAGAACTTTCGAGCGTCCGTGTTCCGGCGACTCCATTCAGCTTTCCTCTCAGCCGCCAGTCTGCTCGCGCTGAAATCAAACGATCCACTGTCACTCATCAGCTGTTTCAACTCGGCTTAACGTTATCGTTACCCATCCGGAGATAAACGGTCGCGATCGAAAGTCGAAGAGATCCGACACGTTTTCTCTTTTCATCGTTAAGCGCGATATTCATCGTTAACAAGATAGAAATCACGTTCTGAGGGATTTGTTATAGTTTTGCAAGTTCACGTTAAATCGTGTAGGATTGTACTTGGGACTGATAAGGTAGATTGGGGCTTTGATTGTAGTTTCTAAGCTCTAGAAAGAAAAAAGGGTTGATTAGATCAGAGAATCGACGAAATTGATTGACGAGGATGACCAGTTGGTCGAAAAGAGGGAATTTTTTGGAGGAATTTCTTCTCTTTCTGAATTTTTAGGTATTGTTTAGTTAACAATGAGTATATGCTCTTTATGTGAAAAAGACGTGCTTTTAGACGCACTTAGATCGATGTCATTTGATTATATAATATTCTCCAAAAATTTTCACCTCTCACGAACAAGAGAGTATTCATTACAATAACAATTATGATAAATTACTGTACATATGAAGATTGAGAGATAAAGAAATTAATTAAATTCAAAGATAAGGAAATTAGGCGACGAAGCGACAGAATCGATAGTCAATAGTGGCTTAAGAATACACACACATATATATAAATATAGTATAAAATAATAAAGTATCGGAGGAAACTAGTATTGTCAAGTATCGTCAATTCGATTTTTCTCTCCCTTTCTGCCGCCCAAGAAGAAAACGAAATTGAAGGAAAAAGAAACCACTTGAAGAAAAAGAAAAGAAGAGAAAAGAGAAAAGAGAGTTTAAAAGAGAGAAAAAAAAGAAAACAAATGAGAAGAAAGATCGGTAATCAGCGTCGTGAAATCGATCCACAGAATGTTCCATAAACTGAAAAACAAAGCGTCAAGATGGCGGATGAAAGATGGCGTGCACTTGCAGGAAACATAACCTAAACCCTCGACGCGAATACGCGAGCTTCATTATGAACAGCGATTAAGGCTAATCGGTGGCAGGCACCAGGTTCTCCACAAAGCTCCCGCGTGCTTCCTACGTGCTACCATGATTCATCCTTTCGGTTTAATTCCACGTCAGCCGCGACGCGTCGTCAAAAACAAATTAATAATAATTAGACTTGGACGGGTGGCTGCGTTATCGGCTCTGCGCCGTGTGCGAATAAAGCAACGCGACATCTGGCTTTCTCTCGATGTTTCTAACGACTCGAAACACGCGGCATCGACTCCTAAGTTTCAGGAAACCTGCATCAGAGTCAGGTTCGCCTCCGCGCTATCGATTCTTCGGTTTGTGCCGTGTGACGCCACAACTGGCTCGCGCGGACCATAACGAGTGACCGAACCGTGCACAGTAATTCGTCGCTTTCTTTTTCTCTCGAACGAACATTTTAAAGTCGATTTCTAGTCGTAGCTAATTAGACAATATTCTGGATAGAGAGAAACCTAAACCTAACCTAACCTCTGAATTAGATAGTACTCGGCTAATAAATAATAAAGTCCTTACAGTAAACGAGTCCTTGTAATAAAAAATGTTCTAATAAACACGAGTCGACGAATTAAAAGTTTCAAAGTTGTTGTGATAAAAAAGTCCTAACAAACACGGGTCGAAAAATGAATAGTCTCAAAGTTATGAACCATTCTCTTTTGTTTTGCTGCTTTGACAAGAGGTGGCATCGTGAATTTTCACAACAACGATGCACGGGTGCGAAAGACGATCCCCTCGTAAAGCAATTAATGAGACAAACTCAACATCGGTTTTCTTTGAATGTGTGGAATGGTAGATGATCAACTTTTGTAGGACCTGTCATTCATGCAAAATCAACACTCTCTTGTCTTTATATTCACACGATGTTTAAAGAATAACTAAATTAATTAAATAATCAAATTTAATACTGCAAAAGAAATCAACACTGTCTTGTCTTCGTGTTTACATGATATTTAAAGAATGACTGAATTAATTAAGTAACTAAATTTAATCCCATGCGCTGGCAACTGGTTCGCGCGGACCATAACGAGTGACCGAACCGTATACAATAATTCGCCGCTTTCTTTTACTTTCGAACTCGTCGGTATGATATCACTGGATAGAAATTATTAAAAAGTAATAAACTTATCATTTGTTTTGCCTGGGTTACGCTTGAAACTGCGAAAATGTTGCAATTTGGAGAAAAATTCTCGACATGCGTGGCACGTCGTTCCAGCGCAAGAGGTTAAACGCTGTCCTAACGTTGCCGCGAGGCGATCGATCAGAGTCGAGATGCTCACTGGAGATGCTCGACCGCGAAGAAATCGAAGAGATTTTTTCCTACCTCTCTCCGCAGACGATTGACCCACTGTGCCACTTACTCGCGTCACTGTATCGCGTGAAAATCGCGAGTGAGAACACATTTTCGACTGTTTCATCGACTTTGCCAGCATTTTGACGTGAAAAAAAAAAAAAAAAAAATTGAGTGTCGAACTCGAAATTTGGACGACGGTGTCGTTTCGTTAATGAGATCGAGGAGGGGGGAGAGAGGAGGGCTCTCTAATTGCTCTGACGTTTACGAATTAGCGTACGAGCGAGCAAGTGTATCATAAAATGAACAAATTCGCGAACTGGAGCTGAAAATTACGTTACATCCCAATAACACGTAATTAATTCTTTGCTCGTTAAATCTCCTTTCTCGTTAAAATTCGACACGAATTTTCCATTTGAAAAGCGAACCGATCGCTCGAGAATTTCGTTTTAATGAGACGAACTTTCGCAAATGACTTCCTCGCTCACTGAGATTTCACTGGCGATCTCCGAATTTTCCATTGAAGAACCGATCGCTCGAGAATTTCGTTCACAGCCCGAGATTTTTCGCAAAAATCGAGCCACACTGCGAAACGATCGATCGACTTTCCTCGCTCACTGTAATTTCTCTGGCGATCGTCAATTTTTCACCTGAAAACGAGTTATTTCGCTCTCGCGAGATTTTTCGCCAAAAATCGTCTCGTGAAACGATCGATCGGTTTTCCTCGCTCACTGTAATTTCTCTGGCGATCGTCAATTTTTCACCTGAAAACGAGTCGATCGCTCGAGAATGTTATTTCGCTTTCGCGAGATTTTTCGCCAAAAATCGTCTCGTGAGACGATCGATCGGTTTTCCTCGCTCACTGTAATTTCTCTGGCGATCGACTGGCCGGAAACAGGGACTTCCTATTCGTGGTATTCCATAGAGATTGACTGTGTCGGTCGATGGATCCCGAGATCGATCAAAGCACGCGTTTCCCTTCTACGTGACGAGCGAACGTACACTGAAAGAATATTTACGAACGTGGCTGCTGTAGGTGGATGCTGCAGAATTTTCGACCGATGTTCACCGATTGCGCGATCACCGGCGAGCGCGCGCTTTCACTTTCCGATCTTTCGCGTACGCTGCGCTGAAATTCTGTCTACTGTTCGATGAACCGGTGAAATTCTGTTGTCGACCACCTGTCGACAACGGGACGAAGAATGGCTCGATGTCAGGTCGTCGTGATGTAAACACACGGTTGAAAAGGGGATTCGATGATGTCCTCTCTCCCTCTCTTTCTTTTCTTGCAAGTTCTTTCGATTTCTTTCTGTTCTTTTTTCGAAAACACATTTGACATCGATTAGGTAGTTATTGTATGTTACGTATTATATAATGAAATTTTATATTTGTCGAAATTGATTTTGCATATTTATCAATACATTGTTAATGCAATTTATATGTTTATTATTTGTAAATTTTATATTACGTATTATATAATGAAATTTGTATATAATAAATTTTATATTTATTAAAATTAATTTATCAATATATTATTAATACAATTTATATGTTTATTATTTGTAAATTATATATTACGTATTATATAACGAAATTTATATATAATAAATTTTATATTTGTTGAAATTGATTTTGTATATTTATCAATACATTATTAATACAATTTATATGTTTATTATTTGTAAATTATATATTACGTATTATATAATGAAATTTGTATATAATAAATTTTATATTTATTAAAATTAATTTGTCAATATAATATTAATACAATTTGTATATTTATTATTTGTAAATTTTATATTACGTATTATATAACGAAATTTATATATAATAAATTTTATATTTATTAAAATTAATTCTGTATATTTATCAATATATTATTAATACAGTTTATATATTTATTATTTGTAAATTATATATTACGTATTATATAACGAAATTTATATGTAATAAATTTTATATTTATTAAAATTAATTCTGTATATTTATCAATATATTATTAATACAGTTTATATATTTATTATTTGTAAATTATATATTACGTATTATATAACGAAATTTATATGTAATAAATTTTATATTTATTAAAATTAATTCTGTATATTTATCAATATATTATTAATACAATTTACATATTTATTATTTGTAAATTATATATTACGCAATATATAACGAAATTCATATATAATAAATTTTATATTTATTCAATAATTAATTTATTTGGAATTTTATTTTTGAGAATTATATGTATGTGTCAGTTAGATGTAAAATTAATTGGTGGCTATTTCTCCAATTGTTCACATAGGAATTACATTAATGAGAGTAATGTTAATAACTAAATCAAGATTTTGTGGAAGTCATTATATAATAATTAGTCATTGTTTCTTCTTCTGGTCTGTTTTATTTAATTAATTTGATTTTCTCGAAATTAGTGAATTTTCGGCTGTTTTTAAATTGCAAAAAAGCAAAATAACCAAAATAATCAAAATGCAGAGTGGTTTATTTAACTAAATATCTTTTCGAATTATGCGACCATGTAAAAAATATTTTTCGCCTAACACGAATGGTCATCGAGAAGCCAGTAACTCTTTTCTTTTTCAGAGTTTTCAAGATCATTCGTGTTTTCTTTTTCTTCGTACAACCATGTATTTTTTTTTTTTTATTATTATTATTGCATCCCAGATATGAAAATTCAAGTTTTACGTAGAAATTGATCTCGAGATCGCAGATCTTGGCCAAGACGCCTAACCGAGAGCCTAATGACAAATGTGGATAAACATGTTTGCTATTTATTACATCGTCAATGATAATCTCTTCTAGCAGCTTGAAATCCCGATCACCGAAATTTGTCAATAATTCAATGGAATACTCGACGCAAGAAGGGATCGAATACAATATTCATTTATGGGAAAAGTTATGGTTTGAGAGAAGCAGTTCTCGAGTAATTTTCTACAAAATATACTACGCAAAGATGGTCAAACATTTTCCTCAAACTGACCAGTATCGTGAAAAGAAAAAAAAAGAAACGCGTAAAGATTAAAACTGCAACTAATACTAATACTAACTAAACTGATACTAACTGACAGTAAACTGAAACTGATACTAATATGGGAAAAAATAAAGAAAGTATCGTAGCTAAAGTTGACGAAAGTCCACGTGTGTCGAGTGTGAGAGTGACAAATGATTAAAAGGAGAAAAATTTCACTCGTATCATATTTATTTCTACATCGACATCTTCACGCAACAGATTTTGTAAATGGTACGCATTTTTTTGTTCTCCATTGAGGCAACAGTAACAGTAAGAAAGTTCGCACAAGTCATTCTCTGAAAGAGAAACCTAAATTTTTGATCGTCAGTGTCATTTCAAGCTCATGTTCTTTGCATATCTGAACGTATGTATCTTTTCACTAGCTACGCGATGCAATAAAAAAGAGGAAGTACATAGTATGACAAAGAAGAAAACAAATAGGTACACGATGTGCGATAAAAAAAATAGATAGTATGAAAAAAAAGACAAATATAGTAAGTTATAAAAAAAAAATAGGTAGTATGAAAAAAAAAAACAAATATTAAGTATAACAAAAAGTACACAGTATGGGAGAAAAGCAAATACATAGTATACAATAAAAAAATAGTATGAGAAAAAATCAAATATATTTGTATACATGGGATGCAACAAACAATAATACATAGTAAAACAAAAATAATATATGAAAAATACATGTAAGAAAAACATAGCAAACACATGGCAAAAAAAAATATATATATATATATGAAAAATACATAGTGAAAAAAAATAATACACGAATAATACATGAAAAAAAAAACAAATGCATGGTATAAAAAAGAAAGAATAGTATGAAGGTGTAAAAAAAATATAGTATAAAGAAAGTACAGTGTAAGAAAAGTATAATGCGAGAAAGTACAGTATAAGAAAATGTAATATAAAAAAAAGTATAGTGTAATATAAAAAAGTACAGTATAAAAAACTATAATATAAAAAATAATATAGTATAAAATCTATAATATAAAAAATAATATAGTATAAAACCTAATATAAAGAAGTATAAGAACAGAAAACTATAACATAAAAAAAATTATAGTGTAAAAGAAAAAGAAGAAAACATATGATACGAGAAGAAACGTATGCAATAAAATAAATAGTATGGGAAAAAAGAAAGAAGCGTGAATGATCTTGAAAGCTCCGAGAGGAAAAGAGGTGATCTTGGGTGGGGAAAAAAAGAAATATTCCACCAGGTATATTGGTCTTTCGATACCATTCGCGTATATTTATCGCGTATATCGTTCCATAATTCGAAATGAAGTTCAGGCGGGCTCATTCAAATTGCAAGATCGAGAGATGATAGTGTGGCACGCGGGCATTCCTATCACGTACCGTAGTTCGAGGAATTGTAGATAAAAAACAAGAGTGCACATGCACCATTGCTGCATTACTCTGTCGATGTAGCTACACGTACACGTGCATGACTGATCAAAGGAAAACAAAGATACGATTGACAACGCGTACTCGCGAATAAAAACACTCGTGCTTTGTTTCTCGAGTTTTGTTCCTCCGATTGTACACAGTGAAAACGATAATAATAGCTGATGAACCACGATCGATACGCGAAACAGAATAGAAAGAATAAAAAAAACAAGAAGGTGAAGAAAAAAATAGAAACACGAGAAGCACAGAAACCATAGGCTGCCTAAGGACTCGTGACCTACGCGATTTAAAATGTACTGTTATGTTGAAATAAAAATTCAAGCCCCTGACTAGCTCACTCGATCCAATTGTCTATCAGTCACGATTCGCGAAATGAAGAAACTTGTTTCACTCGACTGGAACTGGACAGGAAAGAGAACGATAACTGAAATCGCGAACGATCGTGACGATCATCCGTCGCAATCACGATCCGCTCGCTCAACGATTGCATAAAGACGGTACCTAATGACCCCGCGTGATAACAATACACGCGACAAAGAAGTGTACACCGCAGAGACGGGCGTTCATTTATTTCTACCGTTGAACGATAAATGATGAACTTGATAAACTGGAATGCATTCGAACCAAGTTCAAATGAAATCACTCATAGGAAATATACAACGTATGTATGTGTACATGATGACGTGATTGTACGTGCAATAGTCACGTCTCAGAGTAAAGAAGTAAAATAATCAAATCAGTGGTGACAATGTTGATGAAAGGAGAGGAAGAAGAGGAGAAGACACTAGAGTGGTAATTAAACAGATATGTTTGTTACTCACGCGCTTTGTCACACGACACGCGAGCACGTGCAATAGTTAGTACGCCAGTGAGCGAAGCAATCAAACATCAGCACTGTTAAAGAGAGAAAAAGAGAAGAAATTTTAAAGAAACGAGAGAAAGAAAGAATGTTAGAGAAAGAAAAGAAAGGAGACGTCTTAAAGAAAAGAGGCGGAGAAGGAATGTTAAAGGAAGAAACGAAAGAAGAAAAAGGAAGAAGATATGGTAAAGGAAGAAAAGAAAGAGGAAAGATTGTAAAGAAAGAAAAACGAGAGGAAAGCTTAAAGAAAGAAAAAGAAGAAGATGTATTGACGAAACGAAGGAAAGAAGAAATCTTTAAGAAAAGAAAGAAGAAATATTAAAGAATGAAAAGAAAGAAGAAACGTTAGAGAAAGAAAAGAAAGGAGACATTAAAGAAAAGAGGGAAGAAGAAATGTTAAAGGAAGAAAAGAAAGAAGGAATATTAATGAAACGAAGGAAAGAAGAAGTCTTAAAGAAAGAAAGAAAGAAGATATATTAATGAAACGAAGGAAAGAAGAAGTCTCAAAGAAAGAAAGGAAGAAGAAACGTTAGAGAAAGAAAAGAAAGGAGGCAACTTAAAAGTGGGAAGAAGGAATGTTAAAGTAAGAAACGGAAGAAGAAACGTTAAAGAAGGAAAAGAAAAAAGATATGTTAAAGGAAGGAAAGAAAGAAGAAATGTTGTAAAGAAAGAAAAACGAGGGGAAAGCTCAAAGAAAGAAAAGAAAGAAGAAATATTAATGAAATGAAGAGAAGAAGAAATCTTAAAGAAAGAAAAAGAAGGAGACATATTAATGAAATGAAGAGAAGAAGAAATCTTAAAGAAAGAAAAAGAAGAAAACATATTGAATGAAATGAGGAGAAGAAAAAATCTTAAAGAAGGAAAAAGAGAGAAGAAATATTAATGAAACAAAGAAAAAAAGAAATCTTAAAGAAAAAAAAGAAAAAATATTGATAAAACGAAGGAAAAAAGAAGTTTTAAAGAATGAAAAAGAAGAAGAAATATTAATGAAACGATGATACGAAGAAATCTTGAAGAAAGAAAAAAAAAAGAACAAATATTAATGAAACGATGGACCGAAGAAGTCTTAAAGAAAGAAAAAGAAGAAAACATATTGAATGAAATGAGGAGAAGAAGAAATCTTAAAGAAGGAAAAAGAGAGAAGAAATATTAATGAAACAAAGAAAAAAAGAAATCTTAAAGAAAAAAAAGAAAAAATATTGATAAAACGAAGGAAAAAAGAAGTTTTAAAGAATGAAAAAGAAGAAGAAATATTAATGAAACGATGATACGAAGAAATCTTGAAGAAAGAAAAAAAAAGAACAAATATTAATGAAACGATGGACCGAAGAAGTCTTAAAGAAAGAAAAAGAAGAAAACATATTGAATGAAATGAGGAGAAGAAGAAATCTTAAAGAAGGAAAAAGAGAGAAGAAATATTAATGAAACAAAGAAAAAAAGAAATCTTAAAGAAAAAAAAGAAAAAATATTGATAAAACGAAGGAAAAAACAAGTTTTAAAGAATGAAAAAGAAGAAGAAATATTAATGAAACGATGATACGAAGAAATCTTGAAGAAAGAAAAAAAAAAGAACAAATATTAATGAAACGATGGACCGAAGAAGTCTTAAAGAAAGAAAAAGAAGAAGAAATATTAATGAAACGAAGGAAACAAAAAATATTAAAGGAAGAAAAGAAAGAATACATTAAAGAATGAAAAGAGAGAGGGAACGTTAAAAGAGCAAACTAAAGAGAATGAAACTAGACCAGTAAAAGCAAGCAAATACATGTTACTCACGCACTTTCAGACACTTCAGCTCATGACAAGGCTCGTTGATCGAGCGCGAGATCGCGGATTGCGTTGCGCGGCGTAGATAGATGACTGATGGATAAGAGACAGAACGCGACACGACGCGACACGACACGACGCGGCGATAAAACAGCTGGTCTGCACGGCTGGTCGCCGCGACACTCCGCTCGAGCGTCAAATACTCGTCGGACTTGCCGTGGCTAGCGTTGTTGAGTCGTTCGTCGAGGAGGGGAAACGGAAACGATCCTCCACGGTTAACTCTCGTGTGGTTCACCGTCTCGTTCTGTCGTCCGAGACAGCGTCTCACGCTCCGTTTCTCTCTCTCTCTCTCTCTCTCTCCTTGCTTGTTTGCTCTCGAGCGTGTCGGCCACCGATTCATAGACTCGTCGCGCGAGTGTTCGCGTATCTGGCCAGCGTGAAAGCACCGGTGGGCAAACGGGCTTGCTTTGAGCGAGTGCTCGCCGCTCACGGGCTTTTACGAGCGTGTTTCGAGATTTTCGAGGGGAGAGCCTGCTCTGCGACAGGCAGAATCGCCGACAGGTTTACAAGCCTGAGAAGGGTGTTCCGAAAGGCTGATGGGCTGTCTGCTGGAGCGTAAAAGCAACTCAACGATGAATTGGGATGCCAGATTTAGCCGTTTTAGGCGTTGAAAAGGGAAAAAAGCGGAGGAAGAAAATTCTTCTGCTGGAGAATCCAAAGAAAAAAGATATATATTCCGAAATATATGGCGAGGGGAATTCCTTCTCCTGTGAACCTCTGGGAGGAACGTTGTTACGTTGCGAGGGTATATTGTTTGAGGGAAAATTATGCTGCATGATTTTACAAAACTTTTATTTGAACAAGACGAGACTTGTCACTTGATAACCCACTGATGTAAAAATGCTGCGATGCTATACTGACTATATACACTGTACTATACTGTACTACAGACTATATTATTCTAGACTATACTGTACTACAGATTATATCACACTGGATTATACCAAGCTATATTGTAGTATAGATTATACTATACTAGACTATACTATTTTAGACTATACTGTACTACAGATTATACAGACTATATTATTCTAAACTATACTACATTATTTTAGACTATACTGTACTACAGACTACACTATACTGTACTATATTATACCGTACTAAATTATACTATACTAGACTATACTGTACTACAGAGTATATTATTCTAGACTATACTGTACTACAGATTATATTATACTAGACTATACTGTACTACAGACTATATTATTCTAGACTATACTGCACTACAGACTATGCTATTCTAGACTTTACTGTACTACAGATTATACTATACTAGACTATAATGTACTACAGAGTATACTACACTATATTATACTGTAACAGTAGCTGTAATACCATTATATTGTGCCGATTGTGAATGTCAAATTTAACTGGTGTTCGAAACCGTGGAAAAAAGAATCTTCTGCTGAAGAATCCAAAAAGTGGAAGAATATTCCAAAAAATATTGGAGAGGGGGAAGGGAATTCCTTTGTGAACCTCTGAGAAAGAACCTAGAGAATGAATCTCTCTCTGTTCAACTTTTCGTTTCCTTCTGTTAAAAGTTACGAGCCTAAGAGAGACTTTCTATCTGAGACGAGAAGTTTCGTAACGAACGACTACTAACGATCAATTCTTGTTTGCATAAGGATTAACGAAGAACGACGGGGGAACATTTTTAATGTCAAGAGTTAGTGGAACGTCGTTCCAGTTGCTCTTTGACGCGGTGAATCGAGGCGAATCGAAACAAGTCGAGTCCAAACAAACTTCGAAACGAAGAAAGAGACGAAGAGTGGTCCACTGCTGTTTCTGGCTCTCCTTGACGTCGATACTTCGATATTCATCACTTTATGGTTCTACGTTTCACGTTCCTGCGAAGACTTTTACTACTTTCAGTGGAAGAAACTTCTCCTTCTTCTTCTTCTTCTTCTTCAGTGATCAATTCAACGCTCAATTTTTCTAAAAGAACGCGACAAAAAACTTGAAATTCTTGAACGTGTTCCACGACTGTGAAAACAGGCAGAATCGATGAGTATCGAGGACGATTTTGAAACGAGCACGATGCTATTGGTTCTTTGGCAATTCAGAATCAATCATCCTTTAGCTAGTGAAAAGTAATGCAACGCGAGTACAAAGTATCCAGGGTATATACCTCGTTTTCTCCATCTTTTTTCCATCTGTTTACAACTTGCAACGTATTTACTGACTATTGATATTTAGATTATTGACACTTTTATTGCGAGAGTCGACGTAACTGATCATTTCGACAGAGCTCGATTGTAAATCATTCGAAATAACGAACGAGTATTTAAATATTCCATTTATTCTCTTTATTCCATATATTCTATACTATAAGTAATATCGTTTTTTTATGTATAAAATTTTATTTTATTTCATTTTATTTTTATGTGCAAAATCTTATTTTATTTAAGAGTTAATACATAATAATTAATACATGATAATACAAATAATTTTAATAGAATTATAATATAATTCAACAGTAAGTACATTAAATATTAATATACATATTTAACTAGAATAGGTTATGTTATGATAAGTTAAATTATTGTCACTAGATGGCAATATGTATTAAATTTGAAGAAAACGATATTACTTATGGGTATCTTTAATATACAGTTATGCATAGTATTTAAACATAGTTTCCTGACTTGAATCGAACAGATCGATTGCAGATGGAATCAAATTCAATAGTGAAATGCTATTTGGCAATTCTGTTAGAACCGAACAGGTTTAAGGTTAAGTTCCTGAACAGGAAGTTTACCGAGGTCACTGACTACGATGTAAGAATTAATTAGTTGTCTTTCCAGAGGTCAAGTTGTTGATGGCTGTTGGTTAAATCGATGACAGCGGAATTCCAAATCGATATATTTTTAACATTGTCATATGTGAGGTGTCAAAGCGTGTATTTATCAAACGACATATCATTCGACGATTCTTTTTCAAACTTCCAACCCCAAAAGAAACACGAGGCGCCAAAAATTTTGACGGTATTTTCGAAATTTCCAAATTCTCTAGTTTCCAATTTTTCTAATTTTCAATTTTTCCAATTTCCAGTTATTCCAATTTTTAATTTTCCTAATTTCCAATTTTCAATTTTCAATTTGTCCAATTTTCAATTTCTTCAATTTCCAATTTTTCTAATTTCCAATTTTCCTAATTTTCAATTTTTTCAATTTCCAATCCTTCCAATATCCAATTTCTTCAATTTTCAATTTTTCTAATTTCTAATTTTCCTAATTTTCAATTTGTCAAATTTCCAATTTCCCTAATTTTCAATTTTTTAAATTTCCAATTTTCCTAATTTTCAATTTTTTAAATTTCCAACTTCCAATTTCTAATTTTCCCAGTTTCTCTAGTTTTCAATTTTTTTAAATTTCCATATTTTCTAATTTCCAATTTTTTAAATTTCCAACTTCCAATTTCTAATTTTTCCATTTTCTCGAGTTTTTAATTTTTTAAAAATTTCTAATTTTTCTAACTTTCAACTTCCCAACTTCTAATTTTCTCCAATTCCCAAATTTTTCAATTTCTGTACGAGCTGATCGAAGAACGTCTCGACGAGATCTAGCTCAGGCGTTGACGATAGAACTATAGGGGGGGGGCTGTTACTTTCGTCGATGGATAGCGAAGCTAGTCGAGCGTTGGGTTGGAGAAAGTAACGGGGCAACATCGCATGTTGCGCAATGGTTCGCGTTACACTGGCTGAAATAATTTCCACGTAATCAAACCGGCTTCAGCTACCTGGAGTCGTGGATTGCTCCCCCGTTGACCTTGGAATCGGTGACCTTGGATTAACAGAGATGCTGTGACGTGACGCAGCGCAGAGATCTGCCTCGAGTGAAGTTTTGGGACGACTTTTTAGTTGGCCAAATAAATAGAAACAAAATAGAAACGTTTCATTCGCCGCGATGAAGAAAAATCTGCTTTCGCAAGATAATAACACGCGAACACGACGAGGAACAGTTCCGCGTTTCATCAAATATGCGCGAGTTGCGCGCATTCCTGCGGCTTGCCGAAAATCGATGACACCTGGGATCTTATTACGCGTGGAACACGAAAATTGGCGAACAGAAACGGAATTTTCTTTTGTTCGGATAAGCAGTTGCGAAATATTCCTCAGTGAAGGTAAAAAAATAAATGAATGAAGGAGGGGATAGAAAAAGAAGAGATGTCTACGTTAACCAATCGAATTTAAATTATCTTCGACGATTTGAAGAAACGATAATTTCGTATAATTTCGTCAATTTGACGAATACCAATCTCCAATAGTAAGTACAACAGACTACAAAATTTCCCTACACAAAGTTCAAAATTTCAGTTTTCCCTCGAAAAGTTTCCAACTTTAAGTTCAAAATGTCAATTTTTCCTCGATAAGTTTCGAGTTTCAGTCGTTGTTCGTTTGTTCACCGAGTCGTTCGTTCGTTTGTTTTTGTTAAAACAAAAATGAGAAACAATATGAAATAAAGGAATAAATTAGGAATAAATCTAATAATACAAGTATAAAATAGAAATAGAAATAGAAATATACATATGTAAAATAGAAATAGAAATATACATATATAAAATAGAAATAAAATAGAATTAGAAAATATACATATATAAAATAGAAATAAAATAGAATTAGAAATATAATAAAATAGAAATAGAAATGGAAATATACATATGTAAAATAGAAATAAAATAGAATTAGAAATATACATATATAAAATAGAAATTAAATAGAATTAGAAATATAATAAAATAGAAATAGAAATGGAAATATACATATGTAAAATAGAAATAAAATAGAATTAGAAATATACATATATAAAATAGAAATAGAAATGGAAATATACATATGTAAAATAGAAATAAAATAGAATTAGAAATATAATAAAATGGAAATAGAAATGGAAATATACATATGTAAAATAGAAATAAAATAGAATTAGAAAAATAATAAAATAGAAATAGAAATAGAAATATACATATATAAAATAGAAATAAAATAGAATTAGAAATGTAATAAAACAGAAATATAAAATTTGAATTAGGAATAATTTCAAGGGTATAAAATAGGAATATAAATTAGAAATAAATTCACCAATACAGAATCTAAATTAGCAATAAATCTAACAATATAAAATAAAAATAAGAATATTAAACGACATAAAATACAAACAGTATAAAACAGAAATATAAAATCATAAAATAAATCTGACAATATAAAACAATATGAAATAGGAACATGAAACAATATGAAATAGAAATATAAAGGATATGAACATAGAGAATAAAAGATATATGGACATACAGACATCTAAGATACACAGAATATAATAAAGATACAATATAAAGAAAATAAGAATATGAAAAAATATGAATAAATGCACTGTATGAATTAAACAGAACTGTATGAATTAAAATCATAAAACAGAAGTATCGTTCGAATTTAAAGGGTCGTTCACCCTCGTTCAATTCACGATGACGAAATATTTGCCTTGTCCGATTTTTATCGATTTATTGCTGACTCGCGAGCCTTTGGACACTCCTACACCGAGCACCGAGTTATTTCACGTCGGTTGCATCGAGTGCACGGATCATTGGCAAGCAGCGACTTACCCGGGGAACGTCTCCAGGTTGCCTCGCCGCCGATATCCACGGGCCATCGAATGGAAACGATCGTCAGCGAGGAGAAACGCTCTAGAAACCTTGCCAAGACTGGTGAGTATCGTCTCTTCCGCGCTAGAAGAGCCACCGTGCCGGAAAGCGAGATCGCGAATGATGTAAAACGTCGTGAACATCGTTTTCGACGATTCTTTCGTTCCCCTTTAAACTCGAAGAAACCTCGATGCTCGTTCCTCCACTGTGATTTTTATTATTGTTAGCTCGGTCTCTGGTTCGGTTCGTTTCAATCTGTCCCTCTTTCCACTCAGGTTGCCACGAACCTCTTCGTCGAGGCGTACGATTCGAAGATGGAGAACGTGCCTATTATAACGAAGGACCAATGTTGCGTGGATTTTACGAGTTCCAAAAATGGTACAAAAAAAAAAAAGAAAAAAAAAGGAAAGGGGAGAAGGAAAATTTTAAAAAGTGTTAAAAAAAGTGTTCACGTGTTGTGATACGGTGATCTGATTTTTTAGAAAACGCGACGGAACACGGCGGAGACTTGACCGAGTACAGACACTGGAGTTTCATCAAACGTCAGAAATTGATATATTTGGTCCAAGGTTTGATACTTGTGTCGATACTGTCTTTCGCTGGATTAATGATATATCTGAGCGTCGTTTCCGGTACGTGAACTTTCGTATATAATGCAACATTATGCGTTTCATGCAGTCTTTCATTCTTTGAAGCCTAAATGTTAATTTTGACTGAACATGTATGAATGTATAATATGTCCAATTATATATGTTTGAGTAATATAAAAATTAATAATAAATAATATATGTTAAGAATTAATAATATATTATTAATAAATTATATATATTTAATTAATATACAAATTAATATGTTTTATATGTTGACTAACATATATATGTGAGATCTTGCTCAACATAAGTTTCACATTGATTTAAAAATTTTTAAATCCAAGGCTATAAACATATTCGAATGTTTGTTTTCATGAGCTACGCGATGAAATAGAAGAAAATACACGTTTTCTATAAAAATGCCAATGAAAAAGTGATTTTTTTTTCGATTCGTCTCTTTAGTACCATCAAAATGGTCAAAATGACCAGTTCGTAATTTTAAACAGACGTGAAAGAATGCATTTCCCAAGGATTTCAACGATTTTTCGTAAAATGTGTAAAGAGTATTACAAAGTGCAAAACTACACACATTATATAGTTTTTATAGCTTTTTTTTTTATTTTAATATCTCTGATTAAATAAAATTAATAACTTTGTTATTAGGTAAAGTTATTAATAATTTATAAAGTCATCAATTAACTTATAAAGTTATTAAAGTCATTAATAAAGCTATTAGTTTTTGTAATTAATAATTACAATCTTCAAGTGATATTAATTACCAAGACTGACAACTAAATTATTAAATTAACCGATAACTAAATTAATTATAAAAATATCAATGACTAAAACTTAATAATTGAATTGTCAATCATCAGAATTAATTAATCACTCTATTAATAATTCAGTTGTTAGTTTTAGTAATTAACATTCATAATCTTCAAATAATATTAATCACTACAACTAACGGCTAAATTATTAATTACTGAAATTAACCAAACTATCAATTGCTAAAATTAATAATCGCGACGTTGCAATTTTGGGCAGGTTACATCTACGCAGCTCGCAAAATAGACGAGGCCAACGAACGAGGGCGTCTGACGATCGACGCTCCCCCTCTGGAAGATCGAACGACAAATTCAATCCTCCAGGACCTGCGTCGACACTTTTACAAGAACCAACTTGAAGAACAGAATAATAATAGCGAGTTGCGATCGATAGTATCGATGGATCGGTCTCGTCGTGATCTCAACAACTTGGAAAGTCCCTGCAAGCTGAACATGCAGTACTGCAAGAAGCTGATCGACTCGATGTGGAGTATCGCGAGCATCGTGAACAACAACATGCCGCATCTACAGAGCTCTCTGAAGAAATTGCCCGCGGAAACGACGCAGAACGCGACGAAATCGAAGTTCGTCGAGTTGGTCGAGTGTCTGCAGTGCAAGAACGACACGATCATGTTCATCGACGACAACGGCCCGGACAATCATCCACGAACGATGCAGCAACACTCCGACAACAGTCAGATTCGCAACAACGTTGGTATAGTCAGCGATCTGTTGAACGACGTAGGACACGACGGTGAGGAAGAGAATTTGAAGGCTAATTTAGAAATAGAACCGACAACTATGAAGACGACTGTGGCTGGGGAGAATGTTGAAACTACGTCTGAGAGTTGGAAGGTGGATACAGGGAAGATAGAAACCACTTTGAAAACGTGAGTATTGATGGAAAGATGAGTTTAAATTGCGTTTGAGAACTGAGATAAGTTGAAATTGAATTTGAAACTTGCAACGGATCGTTATTTGGAGTTTTTTTTTTATCGATTTAGAATTGTAGAGTTGTTTGAGAACTCGAACAAGTTGAGATAGGATTCGACACTTGTAATGGATCGTTAGTTGGATTTTTTTTTTTAAATCAATTTACAGTTGTAGAGTTGCAGAGTTACAGAGTTACAGACTTTGTGCAGAGTTATAAAGTTATAGACTTGTAGAGTTGTAGAGTTATAGAAGTATAGGGTCGCAGAATTATAGAGCTGCAGAGAGTTTTATAGCTGTAGAGTTTCTAAGTGTTTTAGAATTGGAGAATTCTAGAGTTCTAAAATTGTACAACTATAGAATCATAGAAGTTTAAAATTTTAGAATTTTTGAATTTTAGGACTTTAAAATTCTAGAATTCTAGATGTTTACATTTTTCTAGAATTTTAGAGTTTTAGAGTTTTAGAGTTATGAAGTTGTAGAGTTATAGAGTTGCAGAATTATAGAGCTGTAAAGAGTTTTATAGCTGCAGAGTTTCTAACTGTTTCAGAATTGAAGAATTCTAGAGTTCTAAAATTGTACAACTATAGAACTATAGAAGTTTAAAATTTTGGAATTTTAGAATCTTGGAATTTTGGAATTTTAGGACTTTAAAATTCTAGAATTCTAGATGTTTAGGTTTCTAGAATTTTAGAATTTTAGAGTTTTAGAGTTTTAAAATTTTAGGGTTTTAGAATTTCAGAATTTTAGAATTTTAGAGTTTTAAAGTTTTAGAATTTTAGAGTTTTAGAGTTTTAGAGTTTTAGAATTTCAAAATTTTAGAATTTTAGAGTTTTAGAGTTTCAGAATTTTAGGGTTTTAGAATTACAGAATTTTAGAATTTTAGAGTTTTAAAGTTTTAGAATTTTAGAGTTTTAGAGCTTTAGAGTTTTAGAATTTCAAAATTTTAGAATTTTAGAGTTTTAGAGTTTCAGAATTTTAGGGTTTTAGAATTACAGAATTTTAGAATTTTAGAGTTTTAGAGTTCCAGTTTTAGAATTTTAGAATTTTAGGGTTTTAGTATTTCAGAATTTTAAAATTTTAGAATTTTAAAAGCCCCAGATTTCTCGAATTCTAGAATTTCAGAATTTTAGATTTTTAGAATTGCAGAATTAAAAAACTATAGAATTTTCATTGATATACGCTGCTTATCACGACACGACGCATACTCATTACGTTAGCAAATGGCAATTTTTATCAACTACAGTTCGTCGCCGAGTGAAACGATGGAACATAGTGACAAGAACGTAATCACGGAAGCGGCGGTGATTAACGCGAGGACGACTATACAAACTACACCTAAGGCGGAAGATACGACGACGAGAATGGACGAGCAAACGATTGGAATCGGCGATACTAACCGGTCCGTGGTCACCGTGAACGTGACAGCCAAACCAGACAACGACAACGTGACGAAAATTACGATCGACCCGGTGCATCATTCGGTGCATACTTCGAGTCAAGGTCAACAGTCGTTAATGAACGAGCAAAAGGAAACGCAAGGTGAAACACAAATAGATGCGTTATTGTCACTCCTTTATCGATTAACATGTCGATTCCAAAATTACAAAATACAGTAGTCCCCAGTTAAGCGTTTGTCCCCACCAATTTTTGGAATTGGGATTATGCCTACTACCACGCTATCTTACCATAACGAGCAATATATACAGGATGATTCACTAAATAACTTTTAAATTACGCGTCCAATGAAAAATTGCGTAATACAAAAGTTGTATGGTTGTAAAGAAAGGCAAAATACTGCGTGTCAATTTTTTTATGCGTTTCGAAATTTTCAACGTCATCTTTACTTTCTCCCAATTGGACCATATATATATATTTTTTTTTATCATAAATCAAAAGAGTGTTCCAAGTAAAAAAGTCATTAAGCCACATTGGTCCTAGATCTAATGGTCAAGGAGATATTTTAAGAGAATTTGTCTCGAGGACAGAATTTCTCTCTCTTCGCAGAGTACACCGCCCCCCTTAATCGTCCGCTTTCAGTCCGCTTCAGAATTGTGGACGTGTCAACTACCGTGCTTTAAATTACGAAAACACTGAACATTCGCAGCGAGGGGTGCCGTAAGTTGGCCGACGTTCCGCGACATGCAAGGTAGGATCGTCAACAAAGGGAACGTAGACTCGGGCCCAACGGCGGAGACGATGAAGTCCAGCCAACAGTTGCAACTGACGCCGACGATGTCCTGGGTGCCGTACCAGGTCTGTTTCTACGGAACGGACGCGCACAATCCGACGAGACAGCCGACAGCGGGTCAAGCGACGTATCCAGTGTCGTCGCCAGCAATTCCGTATCCGCCCGCGATGTCGCAGCTGCGTCAGGGCTTCCAGAACTTCAATCAACCGCCAGGTTACATACAGGTCCAAGCGACTGCCCAGCTGTTGCCGATGCAGCCAAGCCTTGGGAACATTGGGCCGTCGGTTGGTCAGAGAATCGGTCTGCCGACTGGTCCCGCGGTTAGTCCCAATTACCCGACTTTCCCCAGTTCAGGGATGCCACCTAGCGCCGCCGCGAATTCTAACGGCAAAACGCCGTACTACTGTACCTACATTCCCGCTCCGACGTTCCAGTTCCCGCCGATTCCCGGGGTACCGGACTATCAGAGATCTTCCGTTCCATATGAGGAAGCGGAAGAAACGGCGGACAACTCGGTGGAGAGTAAGGTGGACGAGAAGAATTTTCTGTTTGGTAAGAAGGTTTTTGAAACGTAAGACTCGCGACGAATAATACATTTTGTCCAATATCAATGGTATCGAAAAGCATGGTAATAATATTTAAATTATTAAATATCAAGTGACAAATAATCAGTAAGAATGTTTCTTTCTCCATTGGTCATTTTTTCCGGTGTTTTCAAGGTTATTGATATTTCTTCTTTTCGTACAGCTGTATATTCCTTTCTCTTGTACCGCGTTGGTAAAAAAGTACGTTCAGGTAAGTAAAACACATGACTTTGAAAGTTTAAGTTTTAAGTGGACAGAGATAAATTTTCTACGTAAAACTTAAATTTTCATATCTGAACATATTTTTCTACCAGCTGCAATAATAATAATAAAAAAATAAAATATAATAAAATAAATAATAAAAATATGCAATAATAATAATAATAATAATAAAAAATACATAGTTGTGTTAAAAAAAGAAAAGTGACCTTGAAAAAGCGACCTCGAAGAAAAGATATTCTTACCCAGCTCCTTCGATATCATTCGCGTTGATGCTAAAATTATTTTTCGCATCGTCACGATTCGAAAAGATATTCAGGATTGTTTCACTTGGAGCCACCCCGTATATACTTGGAATTGAGAAGATCGATGAAAATCGACAAAGTCTGAGCGAATCCAGTTAACGTGGATGGTTCGTGCGTATACAGGTGCATGTCCCTCGAGTATGGTCCAATGTGGCGATAATGGCCGATGTATAGCGAGATCGCAATGGTGCGACGGCATCGTGGATTGCAACGACGCCAGCGACGAGACGAGCTGCACCTGCAGAGAGCGGATGTCGCAGGAACGACTCTGCGACGGGTATTTCGACTGCCCGCACGGCGAAGACGAATTGGGATGTTTGGGTAAAGATATATTGTCGTCTTTCTTTTTTTAACTTCACGATTTTTTATATCGAAGAAGCTTGAGAAGCTTGAGGAGAGTTTCGAAACTCCGCAGGCTCGAATTTCGAATATTATTCGCATGCGCGTGTCGTTCGTGCATGACAGAACTCTGCTTTATCGATCGTTTATAACTGAACTTTGCTTTATCGATCGTTCATAACAGAACTCTGCTTTAATTAACATGGAAATAGCTGCTGGTTATTCGACACACAAATAGAATGCGAATGTCAACGCAATATAAATAGCAAGTGAAGAATGGAAGAACGAAAGTTCCCATGTTAATTCATACTTTGTTAGAATATTTCGCGCCAGATGGTGGCAATGGCTGCAATGTCACTTTCCAGTCGAAACTGTTTTATCCACAGAAACTGTGTTTCATTAGCGCGCGATACGAAATCTTCCCTTCCACCTTAATTTCAATTTTCGCACTTCAGGTTGTCCGAAGAATACCTTCAGCTGCAACGATTGGCAACAACAGTACACGACTGCCAATTGCGTGCCGTTTTCCCAACGTTGCGACGGAGTGCGTCAGTGTACCAATGGAAAGGACGAAACTGACTGCAACGTTCTCACCCCCTCGTACAACGAAGGGAAAAAAGTAACAATCACTCTAAACTAGACACTAGATTCGCGTTTCTCGCGAGTAACGTACGATTTGCTTACGTCGTATGTTTTATGCGTGTTCCTCAGGTATTCACGATCGGTTACACCGAAGGATACCTCCACAAGAACTATAAAGGGCAATGGTACCCGGTGTGCACAGCGACCGATGCCTGGGTGAAGGATGCTTGCGACTCCGAAATCGGTTTGGAAACAAGGTATTACGATCTGAAGGAATTTTAGAATTCTGCGTCTCTGAAGTTGAGAGGATAGGAACGCACGATCGAATTATTTATCCTAGCGAAGAAATCTGGGTTCGCAATAAGCACACCTTTAAACTACAATTCTAATAATTATTTCCTAACAATTATTTTTTAATAATCGTCTCCTAAGAATTATTTTTAAACAATTATTTTCTAATAATTATTTATTAATAATCGTTTCCTAACAATTATTTTTTAATAATCGTTCCCTAACAATTATTTTCTAATAATTATTTTCCAATAATTATAATTTAATAAATATTTTCTAATAATTATTTTCCAATAATTATAATTTAATAAATATTTTCTAATAATTATTTATTAATAATCGTTCCCTAACAATTATTTTTTAATAATTATTTTCCAATAATTATAATTTAATAAATATTTTCTAATAATTATTTATTAATAATCGTTTCCTAACAATTATTTTTTAATAATCGTTTCCAAACAATTATTTTTTAATAATCGTTCCCTGACAATTATTTTTCAATAATCATTTCTTAACAATTATTTTTTAATAAATATTTTTTAATAAATATTTTCTAATAATTATTTATTAGTAATCGTTTCCTGATAATTATTTATCAATAATCGTTTCCTAACAATTATTTTTTAATAACCGTTCCCTGACAATTATTTTTCAATAATCATTTCTTAACAATTATTTTTTAATAAATATTTTCTAATAATTATTTATTAGTAATCGTTTCCTGATAATTATTTATCAATAATCGTTTCCTAACAATTATTTTTTAATAATCATTTTCCAATAATTATATTTTAATAAATAATTTCTAATAATTATTTTCCAATAAACTATTTTCTAATAATTTCCAACAATCATATTCCAATAATTTTCTAATCGTTATTTTCTCTCGCAGCGACCCTGCCGAGATAACGATCCGCTCCATGCCACGGAACGTGTACCAGGGCCCCTATCTGACCCAAGTGAACAATCAATTGAAGTTGATCCCATCGTGCATGAACAGAGCGGTGTTCGTGCGCTGTGCACGGTTCCCCTGCGGAACTACCGTTTTCTCTCGCGAGGACACCATGCGACCTCACACGCTGGAGAAGGAGGACCAACAGCCTTTGCAGGTGGCCGATCAGATCGTCTGGCCACTGTACAGCAAGATTGATTCGAAACGCGGCGAAAACGAAAAGAGGGTGGCCAGGGATCAGGACGACATGGTTGGCTCGCAGTTGCGCGTCGTCGGCGGACGCGCGAGTCACCCGAAAGCGTGGCCGTTTCTCGTGGCCGTTTACAAGGAGGGGATCTTTTACTGCGGCGGTGTTATCCTGAGTGAACTTTGGGTGCTCACGGCCGCTCACTGCCTCGACGGGTAGGTATCACTAAGCTATTGATCAAAAATTGAGTCACCGTGGTGGTACACAGCTAATTTACAATATACTTGAAACAGAAAAACACAGTAACGTAGAGTTCCATTTAAAAAGGAAAAGATCACCTTGAAATCTCGCAACCATATAGATAAGATTCGTAGCCCCCCCCCCTAAATATCTTCCTTTAATAACGTAAGTTTCATTTGAAACATTTTTCTCTATATTGAATAATTTTAACCACGTTGCGCTGGTAACTGATTGCGGACCATAACGAGTGACCAAACCGAGTATACGATAAATTCGTCGCTTCCTTTTCGAACTCGTCGGTACGACGTCACTGGATAGAAATTATTGAGAAGTAATAAGTTTATTACTTGTTTGGATTATACTTAAATGTACTTAAAACTATATAGCAATTTTGCCTGGGTTATACTTAAATATATACTTAAAATTACATTGCAATTTTGGGACAAAGAATTGTCGACGTGCCAATTTGAACAAAACGAGTTTGATTCGACTCTTTTGGATTACTTTAATTTTCAAAATGAGGGCTGTATTTAATCGTCGATCAATGCTAATTTGAATGAAACGAGTCTGACTCGACGCTCTTGGATTATTTTAACCACGTTGCGCTGGCAACTGATTTGCGGACCGTAACGAGTGACCAAACCGTATGCAATAAATTCGTCGCTTTCTTTTTCTTTTTTGAACTCGTCGGTGTATCGCTGGATAGAAATTATTGAGAAGTAACAGATTTATTTGTTTTGCCTATTTTGTTTAAATACATTTTATTTTAATATAATAAATATTAACATATAATATATTTTATTATATTTTATTTTGTTTAAAACTGATTATACAAAAGTTTCACTTGCTATTATATTTATATACAATAAATATATTTTATTGTACATAAATTATTTTACTTAAAACTGAGAAAATATTGCATATTTTGGGGCAAAGAATTCTCGACAGTGGTTAAAACATTCTCGTAAAACTATCTTGTATTTAAAAAAAGAAACTTCAAAGGCTTTTCCCAAAAGCTCTAAATCGATCGTGCGTTTGAACACGTAGATACGCCGGCCGGTATTTCGAGATCCAGGCGGGTGTGCTCCGGCGAAACTCGTTCTCGCCGATGTCGCAGTTCAGGAGAGCGCGGTACATGATACTGCACTCGCAGTACGACCCAAGAAGCATGAGGAACGACATCGCGATGATCATGCTGGACGATCCACTGCGATTCAATCGATGGGTGCGGCCCATCTGTCTGCCTGGGCCGGATCTACTGGGCCCGATGTGGAGGAACAAGCCGGAGCCCAACTCCACTTGCATAGCTATCGGTTGGGGCGCTGTCAAAGAGTTCGGGGCAAATCGTAAGACAGCTTTTCTTTCTCACGTTCTCGCGTTGAAGTTTCGACGACGCGTTTCGTGATTTTCGTGGAACGATTTTTCAGCGGATCATCTGAGGGAAGTGGAGGTTCCGATACTGGCGAGTTGCAAGTACGACGATGACCGGAACGACGCCGTCATTTGCGCCGGGTACCCTCAGGGGGGTCGTGACGCTTGTCAAGGGGACAGCGGCGGTCCTCTACTGTGCAGGTAACTTCGACTTCTCAAGGCCAGTTGAAATTCAACGCTACCGACGACAGAAAATTTGCTAAATATTATTTATATCATTATAAAATATATTATATTATATTTTAATATATTATAATATATAAATATTAAATATTAACATATTTAAATATATTATAATATATAAATATTAAATATTAACATATTTAAATATATTATAATATATAAATATTAAATATTAACATATTTAAATATATTATAATATATAAATATTAAATATTAACATATTTAAATATATTATAATATATAAATATTAAATATTAACATATTTAAATATATTATAATATATAAATATTAAATATTAACATATTTAAATATATTATAATATATAAATATTAAATATTAACATATTTAAATATATTATAATATATAAATATTAAATATTAACATATTTTAATATATTATAATATATAAATATTAAATATTAACATATTTAAATATATTATAATATATAAATATTAAATATTAACATATTTAAATATATTATAATATATAAATATTAAATATTAACATATTTTAATATATTATAATATATAAATATTAAATATTAACATATTTTAATATATTATAAAATATAAATATTAAATATTAACATATTTTAATATATTATAATATATAAATATTAAACATTAATATATTTAATATTTATATTTTATATAAAAATTATAATTTTATATTAGCTCATATTAGCTTTATATTATTATGAATTTGCTAAATATATATTTGTCTGAAAGGCAATTGAAAAAGAATTGCCAAAAATAAGCAAGGGAATTAGAGTGAAAATACAGGGAGAAAGTTAATAATAAACTAGAGAACACGAGCTTCTGTTGACACGTAAATAATCGAGTGTTTAAAAATATATACCAGTATGCAATGACATACATTCGAAATCAGCAACTAGATAAGCGACTTCTTCCGGAAGTCACGAGTCAAAAATATAAGACGACGCAACTTTTATTTTGTCCGTGTTAGTCTCATTGTCGGTATAACAGCATCGACGAAAATAATTAAAACAAAATGCTTCGTCGAGCATGACATAGAACTTGTTAAAACGAAATGTATTGTCGACGTAGGACAATTAAAATGAAACAATTAAAACAATTAAAGTAATTAAAATAAAACAATTAAAATAATTGAAATGGAAAAATCAAAATAACTGAAATAAAACAATTAAAATAATCACAATTAAAACAGTTAAAATAATTAAAATAAAACAATTAAAATGACCACAATCAAAACAGCCAAAATAATTAAAATAAAACAATTAAAATAACTGAAATAAAACAATTAAAATAATTAAAACAGTTAAAATAATTAGAATAAAACAGTTAAAACAATTAAAATAAAACAATTAAAATAATCACAATTAAAACAGTTAAAATAATTAAAATGAAACAATTAAAATAATCACAATCAAAACAATAAAAATAATCACAATCGAAACAGTTAAAATAATTAAAATGAAACAACTAGAATAATCACAATCAAAACAGTTAAAATAATAAAAATGAAACAATTAAAATAATCACAATTAAAACAGTTGAAATAATTAAAATGAAACAACTAAAATAATCACAATCGAAACAGTTAAAGTAATTAAAACAATCACAAGCGTTAGTTATCGTTCGAAGTGTTCAATCTTCCTAACCGATTCGCAGAAATCCGTACTCGGAATCGCAGTGGTACGTGGCGGGCGTGATCAGTCACGGGGAGGGCTGTGCTCGACCGAACGACCCGGGTGCCTACACAAGGGTCAGCTACTTCGTCGACTGGATTCGAGAGATTTCCAGTGAGTCCATGTCTCTTTCATCTTTCGAGCCCTCGAGAGCGACGAAAAATCGGCCAAGATCGGACGACTGGCCAACGTGTGCTTAATTTTCAGGTGGTCGGGGGGCGTCTCCTCTGAAACGCACCCCTCTGCAGACGTGTTCGGGATTCAGTTGCGACGGAGGCCTGGGCAAGTGTTTGCCGATCGAGGCGCGTTGCAATCGGATAGTCGACTGTCTCGGCGGTGAGGATGAGATGAATTGTAACGGCCGTTATCCGCTTTACGAGCAGTTGGACAACACCACGGCCGATTTCGAACGGCCGATTGTTTCGACGACGATGGACGTGGACGAGTCTACGATGTCCAACGTGATCGTCACCGGTAGTAAGTTTTCAATTCGACGTGCCGTATGAACTCGATCTAATTAAATAATATTTCGCACACGATCTGATTGAACGACAATTGTTCCAATTAAATTAATAATATTTTACGATTTGTCGTTGAAATTACTTCTAGATCGCGCGATATCCGACAACGCGATCCACGACGCGACCGATAAACCAGCGTCTATGGAACAGGAAACGGAGTCCATGGACGATAAGTTGACCTCGACAACATCTGACCCCGAAAATCGGCCGTCGTCAACGCCAACGGCGCCACACGCGATATTCATTTGTACAAGGTACTCTGAATGAAGAGAAACGTACCTTGCACAATTTCGAGAATATTTCATCTCATTTCTAAGAATGTCGAAACGCATCCTTCAAACGTTCATCGACGATTCGCGGTGGTAAAATGGTAAAATGGAAAAGAATTGTAAAATTGTAAAATTCGCAGGTTGCTTCAAACGATACCAATCGAGAAGAGGTGCGACAGAGCGGTGGACTGCGAGGACGGCACCGACGAAACGAATTGCACCTGCAGGGACTTTTTGGAGAATCTGAGGCCAAGCGCCGTGTGCGACGGTTACGCAGATTGTGACGATCTCACAGACGAACAGGACTGCGGTGAGGCCTCTCTCTACTATACTATACCTTGCTATAACTATATTATTTACTATAACCTCGACTGTAACCAGTTAATCCTCTAATAATTAGTGAGTCCTCTCTCTGCTATATGATATTTTACTATAACTATATCATTTGCTATAACCTCGACTAATAATAATTAATTAGTGAGACCTCTCTCTACTATGCTATACTTTACTATAACTACATTATTTATTATAACCTCGACTGTAACCTCTAATAATGAATTGGTGAGTTCTTTCTCTACTATATGATACTTTAGTATAACTATATCATTTGCTATAATTTTGACTACAACCAGTTAATCCTCTAATAATTAATTAATGAGCCCTCTCTCTACTATGCTATACTTTACTATAACTATATTATTTACTATAACCTCGACTATAACACCTAGTAATTAATTGGAGAGTCCTCTCTCTACTATAGTATACCTTGCTATAACTATATTATTTACTATAACCTCGACTGTAACCAGTTAATCCTCTAATAATTAGTGTATCCTCTCTCTACCATATGATACTTTACTATAACTATATTATTTGCTATAATCTCGACTACAACCAGTTAATCCAATAATAATTAATTAGTGGGTCCTCTCTCTACTATGTTGTACTTTATTATAACTATATTATTTACTATAACCTCGACTGTAACATCTAATAATTATTTGGTGAGACCTCTCTTTACTATACTTTGCTAAAACTATATTATTTACTGTCACCTCGACTGTAACTAGTTAATCCTCTAATAATTAATTAGTGGGCCCTCTCTCTACTATGCTATACTTTACTATAACTATATTATTTACTATAACCTCGACTGTAACATCTAATAATTATTTGGTGAGTCTTTACTATACTATACTTTGCTATAACTATATTACTTACTGTAACCTCAACTAGAACCAGTCAATCTTCTAATAATTAGTGAGTCCTCTCTTTACTATATAATACTTTACTATAACTATATTATTTACTATAACCTCTAATAATTAATAAGTGAGTCCTCCCTCTACTATACTATACTTTACTATTTATATTATTTACTATAACCTCGACTATAACCAATCAATCCTCTAATAATTAGTGAGTCCGCTCTCTAATATACTGTATAATACTTTACTATAAGTATATTTATAATAATACTTTATTTTACTACACTATAACCTCGACTATAACCAGTTAATTCTATAATAATTAATTGGTGAGTCCTCTCTAATTGAATTTAACCTCTCTAATTAAATATGTAGAAGTGATGAGCAATGTTTTGTTCGTTTCGTAGCAATTTGCGCCGAGGATGAATTTTTGTGCAAGACAAACAGAGCTTGCATTCCAATGACGAAGAAATGCGACGGAAAGTTCGACTGTTACTTCAAAGAGGACGAGCTCGACTGCTGTGAGACTCTTTCAACTTTAACGTCGTCTAGACAATTTATTTTACTCACGTTTAATCGTATTCTTTTTTTCTTTTTCATTTTACTTTACCGTGAGTTTTTCGACTTCAACATTGTTCAACTTTTTCTTTCTCTTCTTCGTTAGACAGTTCATTTCATTCGTGTTTTATTCATTTTTCTCTCAACTTGCACGTCGCTCAACTTTTTTCTTCTTCTTCATTAGACAGTTACGTCATTCGTGTCTCATCGTATTTCGTTCATTCTTTTTTATCGCGAGTCTTTCAACTTCAACTTTCTTCTCTCTGCTTCGTCAGACAGTTTATTTCATTCGTGTGTTTGTCACATTTTTTTGTTGCGTACTCGAGTCACCTTTGCATATGTTTCTATCCTGTTTTATTCGTTCTTCCACGTAGTCACGCTTACCGACGACCAACGCGTATATCTGGACGGCGACGGGCGGCCGTTTTTAAACGAGCAAGGAGTCGTGACCAGATACTCAGAGGGGAATTGGAAACCGACCTGCCATCGTCCGAGAGTTTATCGAAATCAATCCACAGTAGCGATCATCGGTCAAAATATATGTGCATATTTTGGTTTCGCGTGAGTATACCTCTCGATTAATTTACTTTTCAATCAGAACGTGTCAGATTGTTCGTTTCTCCTTTAAAGGAACCATCAGTCGTCGGAGTCGGTCGTCGTGAGGAATTCGAAGCTGGAAACGACCGAGTGGCAGAAAGGAAAGCCTACGTACCAGGAGTATTCGTCAGCGGCCTCTCTGAACGAGCATGACGAAACAACCTGTCTGGGGCTGTACGTTCACTGTACACCGACGCTCAGCGGCAGTATGAACGCGCATTTGGCTATAGACGCGAGCACCGGAAGTCGCGACTACCTGTGGCCGTGGTTGGCCGCCATCTTTGTCGACGGACGCCACCGCTGCGTGGCGCTGCTTCTAGACTCAAACTGGTTGCTATCTGCCGCGAAATGCCTCGAGAATACCAGGTGATTAATTCATGTTTCTTTCTTTTTCGTTAATTCACGATTCGTTATTTCTCGAAATTAAGGGGGTATTCTGGAAACATCGATTTTTTTCTTTTCTGCGTATTCTTAAAGGACGTAGCTTCAAAAATGAATCTCTGTGAACGAAGTTACGGTTGTAATACTAAACTTTAAAGGCATTTTTCTGGAAACTATGTTTTCCAGAACGGTGTCCATGATATCTCGAAATCTACTTGATCAATTGACTGAAAATCTTAAGTACGTGTGACTATATAGCCCCTACCAGAATCAACCAAAACATTTCATTTTTTATATTTTTTTAGGTTTCAGAAGTTTAACAAAAACATGCAAAAATCGATAATCAAACTTCAAAGTATCGATTTTTTAATTACTGAGTTTTTTCTTTTGTTTCGGTACCTACTATAGCCACTCATACTAATTAAGGAACATTCACGTTTTTTTTATTTCCGACAAGCAGAATCATGGACACTGTGAGACACTTTGTGGTCATACAGTGCCACTAATTTTAACTTTCTTTGTCCCAAAAAATTTTAAAGCGTCGTTGAAACACGTACAAATAAACCTTGTCAATTTCACTGCAAAAGGTATAACAGTTTCTTTGCAAAAAATTCGCCAACAAAGTTAAAAAAAAACACTAGAATACCTCCTTAATACCACTCGACTAATTGTGAACTGAAATCAGGTTGGATACGAATTACGTGACAGCCGTTCTCGGTTTCGGTCGTGCGTTCCGTCACCTAGACGGCCCTCATCAACAGATATCGGTCGTCGACGAGCTGCACCCTGTGAACAACTCAGTGTCCGTTTTGTTGCACCTGAAAGACCGAGCCCGTTTCAGCCGTCACGTGCAACCGTTGTTCGTCAACAAAACGTGAGTAATTAAATCTCGATGAACCCGTGTTTGTTCGATCTGAAGTCGTCCCCCCCGACGAAACGTGTGTAATGAAATGTTGATGATTCGACATTCGTAGGATTTATCCGGCAGGGGCGATGGATACGTGCGTGGCTGTTGGAACGGGCGACGATCACGAGATCAAGTCAGCTTTCGTGAGGCCTGTACTACAGAATTGCCCAAGCTGCCAACGATGCTTCGCCAGGATCTCGAGTTCCGAGTGTTGGGTGAGTTTTTACTTAATCAACTACGTCTGTGCTACGTGGAGATTTCTTTTTCAGTCACGCCCACAGAAATTCAGAGAAATTTCCGAAGATTATTCTGTTATTGTGTCAAGAGAAATTTCTGGGAGACAATGGTGTCTCTGAGACGTTAATACCGTATATAAGATCTATGAACAATCATTTTTTCTACACTCTTGATACGTCTCTTACATCGAATGCTCTAAGTTATCTACCTCGACAAGTCACTGGTCAATAAATTAATTTCGATTCACTTTACAGGGAAACGAAACGTCAAATTGGAGCGGCACGGTATTCTGCCGTAGCAGGAAAGGATGGTATCCCGCCTCTGTCTTCCAACATAACGGAGGGATTTGCAATTTCGAAAGTGTGCGAAACACGACCAGCATCGAACACGTGAATCCCTATCTGACGGAAGCAATCGGTAAGTGCTTCTGCTCTTCGCGGAGTGCGAGTGAGGTGACGAAAATAATTCCGTGCAAATTGTTATGAAATGCAAGATGGCCCGAGACACTCGGTGGAGCCGAGTTGCAATGGTTTTCGGTGCAACGTTGGACAGTGCATCCCGCGAAGTCGGGTATGCGACGGTGTTCCGGACTGTCGGGGCCGCGAGGACGAGGATTCGAATTACTGCGGACAGCTTCGACAGAACTGCGAGCGCAGTGTTGATGGTTGTGGTAAGAGAAATTTACTTGGATTTCTTTCGAAATTCTTAGATTTAAGATGTTCGATCGTTTGAATTTAAGTGGAAAATTTGGAGTTAGATGTGAAAGATTATCTCTAATATCTATCTAGTAGTATGTAACAATTAATGATAATATCTAATTATATATATATATATATATTCTAATTTATTCTAATTATATATATCTTTTTTGTACATTTTAACATAAATAATATGTACTTTTTCCAATTTGAAGACAATTTCTAGTTATAATTATAATGTCTAATAATTTACGATAATATTCAATTATATATTTTATATAATATGTATTTTTATTGCACCTAAAAATACGTATGTTCTCAATTTGAAGATAATTTCCAGTATCTAATTAATAATGATAATATCTAATTATACAATTTCTAATATAGTTTCTTTCTACCCATTTCTTTCCTTTTTTTTACACAAGACGTCAAAATATAAGAAAAGAAAAAAAAGAAATTAAAAAGAATGTATAATAGAGAAAGTTCTTTGGAAATTCTAGATTTGAGATGTTTGATCGTTTGAATTGAAATGGAAAATTTGCAGTTAGATGTGAAAGATTACCTCTAATATCTATCTAGTAGTACGTAATAATTAATGATAATATTTAATTATATATTCTTATATATATATACTAATTTATTCTAATTATATATATCTTTTTAACATAAATAATATGTACTTTTTCCAATTTGAAGACAATTTCTAGTTATAATTATAATAATTTACGATAATACCTAATTATGTATAGTTTTTTATATATCTAATTATATATTTTGTATAATATGTATTTTTATTGCACCTAAAAATACATATGTTCTCAATTTGAAGATAGTTTCTAGCATCTAATTAATAATGATAATATCTAATTATACAATTTCTAATATAGTTTCTTTCTATCTATTTCTTTCTTTCTTTTTTACACAAGGCGTCAAAATATAATAAGAAAAATTGAAAAGAATGTATAACAGAGAAAAAATATAAAAATATATAATAGAGAGAGAAAGAATAGTAAAAAAAGTTATGGATTTATCTTAATGACGAGGTGACTTTAAATATTTCTTTTACATCTGCACATTGTAACCCAGGAACGTAAAAAAAATGTATTTTCTCAATTCGAAGTTTGCACGAAGACGGAGCTACGCTGCAGGAACGGGAAATGCGTGGACAAAAGTGAGTTTTGCGACGGAAACGTCGACTGCCCGGACGGATCTGACGAGCCTACGATATGCACCTGCGCCGAGTACCTGAAATTAACGTCTCCCGAACGATTGTGCGATGGCGTGCGCCATTGTCTGGACAAAACTGACGAATCGCCGGAGATGTGCCCCTGCAAGGATTCCAGCTTCAAATGCAAAACGTAAGGGGAATTGAACTTTCTCAGGCTTTCGTCGTTTAATTCCACCATAATTAATAATAATAGATTCTCTGTAATAATAAATCGAAATCTTCAATTAACAGAACAACTGGAAACGACACCTGCATACCGCAAGATTTCATCTGCGACGGGCTGAAAGATTGTTCTGACGGCGAGGACGAGGCAACGTGCCGAGTGTTGATACCGTCTTCGAACGACAGGTATTTTTTTTTATGTTGTATTATATTTATTATATTTATATATTAGATTTTTTATGTTATATTATATTTATTATATTTACATATTATTTTTTTTATGTTACATTATATTTAATATATTTATATTTATTTATATCATATCTGGTCACCTAAGACTAAAAGTTGAAATATTTTCGAGAGGGCCATTAATTGACGTAATTTTATGTGTTTTATAGAACTTTGATAGATTTTTCTCTGTTTTATAACTTTGATAGATTTCTTAAAGGTTTTTTTTTTCCTTAGTGAAATTGTGAATTTTGTTCTCTATAAAAAAGAATATCAGGCTGTGTATTATATGTAAAATAGATTATATATGTATTATATATAAAATAGATTATATGAATAACAGAATATTAGGCTTTGTATTATATATAAAAAACATTGATCCAGGAGGTTTATTTTAGTTAAATTGTCGCAGTGTGACAAGTTTCACCATTCAGTTTCTTTGCTAAATTATGTCTCAACATTAAAAAAATAATGATTAACGCTTGCAAAACGTTTTCAGACAAACGATAATCAGTCGTATTTGGGAAATATCTTCTAAAAGTTTCGAGTCTGTCTAGATGACTCTGTATGTTCCATTCTCGAATCTTCTCTGATCTTCGAACGAGAAGCAATCGTTCAACGAGAAGATCTAAGGAGAACGCGGTGTCATCGATTTCAATATCAATTTCAGGAACAATTCCGGAGAGGTGCTCCGTCGAAGTTATGGCGTCTGGCACACCGAGTGCTTCCCGAATCCGGTCGTGAACGAGGAAGACTCGGCGAGCCTGTGCAAATCTATGGGGTACAGTTCGGGAACCGTCGACAACGACACGATGATCGCGGACGAGCCAAGAATCCCGAGGCAAGACGAATTTCACATAGTGAAGCTGAATCAGTGGTCGTGGATGGCGCTGAGAAACGACAAGCCGTTGATAACGTTGGGAAAATCGAATGGCACTTGCCATCGTGCGTTCGTCACTTGCTTCTAACTAATTTAATCAAGCATTTATTAACGCAAGGATAATTTATTCAGGGTTGTCCAAAACTCTCTCTCTCCTCCCCCCTCTCTCTCTCTCTCTTTCGTATTTATTTCGTAATTTATTATCACGACGTATTTATTGCGTGTATCGGAGAAGAGACGGAAGGATAATATTGTAAAATAGCTGTTTCAAATAAAAGATTAAAATTTCGAACGAGATTTTATTTTAAATGAGAGTGTAAACAGTTGAGTGAATGGAGAGTGTAGAGATGTTGTGTTTGTAATATTTATATAATATTACAAATGTGTTATATGTGTGTGTGTATGTGTGTGTAATATTTATATAATATTACAAATTACAGATTATTTTAAATGAAGGTGTAAACAGTTGAGTAAATAGAGAGTGTAAAGGTGTTGCGTTTGTAATATTTATGTAATATTACAAATGTGTTATATATATATGTGACATTTGTATAATTACATTTGTATATAACAAATTACAGACTATTTTAAATGAGGGTGTAAACAGTTGAGTGAATAAAGAGTGTAGAGATGTTGAGTTTGTAATACTTATATAATATTACAAATGTGTTATATATATATATATATATATGTATGTATGTAATATTTGTATAATATTACAAATTACAGACTATTTTAAATGAGGGTGTAAACAGTTGAGTGAATACAGAGTGTAGAGATGTTGTGTTTGTAATATTTATGTAATATTACAAATGTGTTATATATATGTGTAACATTTATGTAACATTACAAATTATACATTTGTTGGATTTCGTGTAGTGGAGTTAACACGCTTATAATTTTGAAGAGTTTATTCCTTGTTCGTGGTCGTGTATGATGTAGGATGATATAGAATGATATAGAATGTTTTATGCTAAGCTCAGCTATACTATGCTATTCTATGATATTCTAGTCTGTCTCTCTCTCTACTGTAGTATTCTGTCTCTCTAAAACACGTTCTTATATATATTTGGTTTATCATCCTCAAGTGGAAGGGGAAGGAACATGGATGACCAAGTATTGGATCTTGTCCTTATGACTAACTATTCACAATCCACTTTTGTGTGAACTGTTGCTAGCTTGTCAGTATTTGCATAGATCCAATATTGTCTGGGTTGGTCATTTAACACATTATCTAATGTTTGTTTGTAGTATTTATCAATTTCTAGAAATTAAGAAAGCCAGTTTACGCGCCTTCTCTGAACAAAGAAGAAAGGAAAAAAGAAAGAGAGAAAGGAAAACTGGAAATATCGAATTATGTTGACTGTAGTAAATAGGGAGTGGGAAGATATTCCAAACGTTGTATTAGTAATACTCAGTCAGCGTTCGTGGGGACTCTACGATCCGTCGATTTCCCATCCAGCGATTAAGAAAGCTAGTTTAGACGCTTGCACAAGTATCTAAACTCTCTCTCTCTCTCTCTCTCTCTCTCTCAGGAAAGAAAGAAGGGAGAGAACTGGAAGGAAAAGGAAAAAAAAAGAAACAGAAAAAGGAAAGCGACGTTGCGTGGAGGCAAAAGTATTGAATTATGTTGGTCGGTTGGAAGAAGGGGGGTGGGACGAGCGAAGGGGAGGAAGGAATGCCACAAACGGGGTCGCAATCGCTGAAGGTAAACGACTAAACTCTGGTGAACTGCCTTCGTCGAGTATCCAGCGTTGGGGAGGGGGAAGGGAGGGAGAGGAAACGCTCGCCCATTCACATTCTACGGCTGACTAATCCGTACGGTTGTCAAGAACGTGATTCCTGCGACCTGACGTGACACTCTCGGCATGACGCTGCACTCGCAGCGAGATTGCTCGACCCTTTTACTACCGATCCAGGCAATTGATTTCTTTTCGATGAAGTTGTAGAATAACGCGTGCAAGTAACAAGGAAACCGCCGCAACCACCCTCCATTCGTACACTCGCGTACTCTTAACTACGTGTAAAACCGGGTAAAAATCAGGCACCGTAGTATGCTGGAATTCCTGGAGATATAGAAAAAGATTGGAACCTGTGTTGGATGACCAACCCAGACTATATTGGGTCTATGCTAATAATGACAACGAGCTAGCAACAGTCCACATAAAAGTGGACTGTGAATAGTTAGTCATAAGGGCAAGATCCAATACTTGGTCATCCATGCTCCTTCCCCTTCCACTTGAGGATGATAACCAAATATATATAAGGACATGTTTTACAGTAGAGAGTTAGAATAATACAGTTAAAGTTAGACAGAATAGAATACTACAGTAAAGTTAGACAGAATAGAATACTACAGTAAAGTTAGACAGAATAGAATACTACAGTAAAGTTAGACAGAATAGAATACTACAGTAAAGTTAGACAGAATAGAATACTACAGTAAAGTTAGACAGAATAGAATACTACAGTAGATAGAGACAGACTAGATCACAGAACATTCTATATCATTGTATATCATCCTACACTTGTTCGCATCGAAAAATCGTGGAAAATCCTGCGCCAACAAAGTGTTTCGAGGTTGGGAACAACGCAGTGTAGTGATCTCGGAATCGCATTACATGCTTCCTCGGCGCGGAGAGCGGTGAAAAGAAAGGGGGGGGGGAAGTGGAAACGAAGAAAACAAAGCGAGGAATGCAAAAATTGTCATCGAATGCAACGAATAATAACTGTACTACGAATATATTAGTTGATAGAAATTCTTGGGGAAAAAGAACGTGGAACGACATTGTGTCTCTTTGATACTTTTCTTCTTTCCTTTTCTTTTTGGTCGAAGATATCTCGAGAAAGAAGCGAAAAGCCACGCCGGTTAAACGGAAGGTTTGCAGAAGGAAGCGTCTTAGGCGGTGAAGCGAGTAGAGTCAACGGTACTTCTTGAAACGAAATAACACGTACCACTACTCGCAGCATGCGACGCGTTGATTGCACAATCAACTTGTTGCTAATCGGGCAATAGTTATTTTGTATAATAATTCGTCGTTATTGGAAGGCGATTGCTCCTTATATTTAATGTTCTCTCGCTGTTGGGTCATGTTTGAACAGACGAATTTTGAATTTTAAAAAGTTAGATAAAAGAATGATTATAGAGATAAGAAAATGATTATTAAGATAATTTAGATTAATATATTTTAAAATAATATATTATCTTAATAAATTGTAATGTAAGATATTATAATTATATTATTACCTTAATATATTATAATGTTAGAAGATAATATATTATAAAACGTTATAAGATACTGTAAGGTAATTAATACATTGAAAATAATTAATATATTGTAATGTAAGAAGATAATTATATTATAAGACTATAGATGATTATAATTAAGATATTATAAGACAATGTATTGTCTTAATATGTTATAATGCAAGAAGATAATATATTATAAAATATTATAATAAATATATTATAATTAATTAATATCTTAATATATTATAATACAAGATATTGTAAGATATTATAATACATTAAAAATAATTAATATCTAATATATTGTAATGTTAGAAGATAGTTATATTACAAGACTATAGATGATTATAATTAAGATATTATAAGACAATGTTATAATGCAAGAAGATAATATATTATAAAATATTATAATAAAGATATTATAATTAATTAATATCTTAATATATTATAATACAAGATATTGTAAGATATTATAATACATTAAAAATAATTAATATCTAATATATTGTAATGTTAGAAGATAGTTATATTACAAGACTATAGATGATTATAATTAAGATATTATAAGACAATATATTATCTTAATATGTTATAATCCAAGAAGATAATATATTATACAATATTATAATAAAGATACTATAATTAATTAATATCTCAATATATTATAATATACGATACTGTGTGTGTGTAAGATATTATAATACATTAAAAATAATTAATATCTTAATATATTGTAATGTAAGAAGATAATTATATTACAAGACAATAGATAATTATAATTAAGATATTATAAGACAATATCTTAATATACTATAATGCAAGAATATAACATATTATAAGACATTGTAAGATATTATAATACATTATAATTGATATAACATTTTAATATTTCAATATGTTATAATATAAAAAGATAATATATATATTAATAACATTTTAATATACCATAATATAAGAAGATAATATACTACAAGATGATAGATAATCGACAATCGATAGTGGATTTATCAGAAATTATTAACTACGAAGGATCTCTGAGAAGTGACAGTGCCTGGCGGTGATTCAAGTTGATACGCGGAACAGGGTTAATTGTTTCGAGGGAACGAGGAAACTGTTGCATTTTAATAACTCTCTCGTTCGCTGGAAGCGCCGGATCCTCGTAGAAAACGAAACTGCGTCCGCGTTCGCGTCGCGGAAACCGCTCGAAAGGTATGAGCTTCGAGCAGCGGCCTTGTCTTTCGTTTTCCCGTCGTTTAACTTCGACGTGGTCTACGCAGACCAGACTGGGAAAATAAAGGGGACGATGAAAATTAACTGACACGAGTTTGAGTAATCCCGGAACAGACCTCGGAAGGAAATTTCAATTGGAATAAGGTCCATTTAAATTACATAATCAGTCTGTGTAATTTTAGTGCACTTCCTTCATTTTTTCCTCTTTCTTTTTCCTTGCGTGTCGATTTCTATAAATTCCCAAGAGTATCTTTCATTAAGGAGGGAAGACGACGTCTTCGCGGTCTTAAGCGTGGATCAAGCTGAGTGAAAGCAGATATCTGTCGAAGAAAAATGCGCGTAGGATGCGATTAATCATCCGTGGATTTGCAACGCGGACGCAAATATACACCGAGTTACGTGAACGTTTCTATCGAAGCCTCTACTAGGAAGAAGAAAACCTACTCGAGGTGTTGTGTATTATAAAATAACTCCAACGGTGTCGATGTATTTATCATAACGTTTACGTATCAATATGTATCCAAGATTATTTGAACAGTGAGGGAAAGAAACAGGAAATGTCCATTCCTTGTTTTTCCAGCACATTTTGTTGTCGATGCCAGACAAAAAAAAGAAAAATTCTCTCAACGAGATTGTGCATTTTTCTTTTTCTAAAACAAGCTTTAAATCAGATTGTAAGATTATGCGTACACGATTTGCGATTTGAAGTTAGCTACGTTCCAAGATACACACATATGTAAATCTATTTAATTAGAACAATTACTTTGGAAAGAAAGGAAATACCTTTGCATAATTACTTTCTGCCCAATCAGAGCGAAACTGGCAATAAAAAAAGGCGCTTTGTCGGAAGACAAGATTAGATGAAAATAACTCTGACCAAATGTATGCAGATAATATTTCAAACAGTCATTTTTAGCCGATTTCCAGAGTGTCGTAAAATTGAACGTTCGACCCTGCATCCTTACAATATAAGTTTCTTCCCGTTGGAGAAACAATTGTTCGCGATCGATGATTACATGCAAGAAACTCTAATTAAATTCCAAATCCAAGAGCATGCAAATGCACGCAAATAACGCTGCCACTTTTTAATTGAATTCCACAGTGTCGTAAAATCTGTCCCAATCGAATTCTGTCCTTGCAATTGGAACAAGAAAAAGTGGAAAAGAAACGATCGTTGGCTGAAAAAAGATCGTTGAAAAAAATGCCGTGCACGTGAAATATTTATATATCGCGTATTTATATATCGACGGAGCGCACGTGAAATGGTTGACGGCGCGTGAAGGCAGCGAGCAGCTCGACTCGCCTCCGAGCAAGTGAGCAGTCAGGCACCGATACCGTTACACTTGGCAGCTTCCTGTCGCTTGTACGGCCTCCATCGACTCTACTCCTCTCTCTCTCTCTCTTTTCTCTCCTCTGCATACGTTACTTACGTTCCACTCTTTTTTGGTATCGTCATTGTCACCTACTGTCAGCGGCGAACGGGCGAGCGCACCTTCGATATTACACCGCCGCACGAACGGTTGCGAATTCTTCTCGTTCCTATCGCGTACGACCCAGATAACTTTGCTTACGGTCGAATCGAGCCTATCCTCTCGGCGGTCTTTTCGAAAGTGGTACCGGTTTTTCTTTTTCATCGGACGACTGATCGTTGGGAAAACGACGAGCCGTTCGGTGATGAGATTGACGTTTCTCAATCGAGGGTGGAAAGGAAAATTTCTCCGTGGCTGTCACAGATGAATTCTACACCCTCGATTTGATGGAGATACGTGTGAAGAACTTGCTGAAAAATTTACCTTGAGTTTGAATTAATATATATATATATATATATATTTTTTTTTTTACATCATATTCTAAATTTACCCTAAATTTATCTTGAGTTTGAATTAAAATATATATAAATATGTATATTTAAATATATATATATATATATAAAATATATAAAAATGTATATATATATTTTTTTGCATCATATTCTAAATTTACTCTAAATTTACCTTGAGTTTGAATTAAAATATATATAAATATATATATAAAATATATAAAAAAAAATATATATATTTTTTTTTGCATCATATTCTAAATTTACCCTAAATTTACCTTGAGTTTGAATTAAAATATATACAAATATATATATATATATATATATTTGCATCATATTCTACTTATCACGAAGGTAAAAAGGTGTTTTCTTGAAAAGTTGAAATGCCGAAAACTGGCAAAAAAGTTTCTCAATCATTCAACAGGCGGGGACGCGTGCTAACAGCGACTTTATGATTCTGAACGCGTGGATGTCTATTTTGTGTAATTTTCGCATTAAGTTTCACTGAAATTTAATTTATCATAATCGTAGCGTTAGTACGAGTTTAAATAATCAGATGATAAAACTAACTGTTGACATTATTTGAAATGTGAACATTACGTCATGTAGATATCCACGTGTCTAGAACCATAAAGTCGCTGTTAGCACGCACCGCGGTATTAAATGTTTAAGAATCCTTTTCGCCATTTTTCAAAAGAATTATTAGGTTGCGACCTGTGGCTTCTTGGAAATGTTTTACCTTCGTGACGAGTCGAATATAATATAACGTAAGAAAAAAAAAATTTTAACCTTGAAATTCAAGTTCTAGGCTATTATATAGTATTATTATATATAGTATTATATAGCAGTATATAATATAGACTATTTTTCTTTTTGTTTCGGTTGAGGAAACGAATTTTGCTTGCTCGAGAGCAAATACACACTTGTGTACGCCAAGGTTCTAGATTAGATGAAAATTTGATGGAATAACCGCGATAGTTTTGTGTTCTTATAGCTCTCGAGAGAGTTACTGTTATAATGATCACTCAGATTTAGCTAGATAAGCGAGAAAATGTGCAACCAGCAGTTACAGATGTCGCACTTTTCAGTGATTACGAGGCGACTCGTTAAACGAAGTCTGGATAATTGTGTCTTGATTAATTGAGTGCCTCTCGCGGGAACTTTTTTCGAACTTTGACTAACGAGTTCTTTTGTTAGTAAACGACTGAAGTAACAGAACTTACGAGCATTATCATACGAGCAGAACAACGATCTTCGAGCCAAGGTTTTGCTAAAACTGTTCGGTGCGCTTAATTTCTTGGCCGACAGAGGCAAAGTCTGACCCGTTTGCACGTCAGTACAAGTCACGTAAAAAGGACTTTGAACGACGGACACGCAGAAGAGATTTCCCCCCTCATTAAGATACAAAGGCAGCTCTCCCGGTTAGATCAGGAGAAAATATGATAATCGCGCGATCGTTTGCACAAAGCAAACTCCAGCTTTGCACGAGAACGTACGGCCGTTTACCATGCGCTGTTATTAAAAAGCTGAAGCTTCATTTGCAACGTGGGCACGACGACGCACGTTGCTCGCCTAAACGGCAGTTTCCCTTGTCCCATCAGGCTATGTATGTATATGTATTCAAGTAAAAGCACATTTCAAGTATCAAAAGTATATTATCAATCAATCTTTTCTAATACTTTCAAATAAATGTGAATAATCAAATTTTTTCGTTCGTCGGTCGCTACAAAAATGTTTCAAATTGTTATATTCTTCGAAGACGAAGATTCTCACAGCTGACGTGGCAACAGTGTCCACATTTTTTTTATTTTAATTCCAATTGTTACATTCTTTCGTTGACGAAGATCGACGTAGAAACAATTCTCGGAGCTGATGTGGCAAACCACGCGATTTACATTTTCTGATTTCAATTCCCGTCGCTAGTAGCGCTGCGGTGCGAAGCTTGCCGAAAGTCGGTACGACAGAGCGTGACACGAAAATGGTAAGGGTTTTGGGACCTCGTATGCTACCTCGTCTATGCTATGCGAACTATACCGCGTTCCTTCACGAGTGCAGTCGATTCGTAAGCGAACGAAGGAGGCCCACTTCTCGCGAAAAGTAAAAACTCCGCATTCTTGGCGGGTCTACGCGAGTCAGCTTTCAAATCGCGGCGATTACCCGCGGCTTTTGAAAGCGGACAGCCGGCTGACGTCACTCTGCACGACTCCTTCGTCCCTTCGGCTCGTTCGCGTATTCCCAGTTTTCCTTCGTTCGATTTTAATTTGCGAGTAACCAGAAATAAGCAAATAACAATAGTAACAATGTATAATAAGTAATTACTTAAGTAACTAATATATGCAGGAAAGAACAATGCTAATACAAGGTGGTACGAGCAAGGCAGGGCTGAATTGCGCGACGATGTAAGAAATATTTTCTGATTCGAAAAGTAATATCAATAATTAATAAGAATACTCTTTTTCCAAGGTCATTTTCTTCTGGAGTTTTTTTTAGAGAGATTATTGATGTTTCTTTTTACTTTTTCTTCTATGTGACTACATATTTCTTTATACTAATATCATACTTATACTTGTATTAATATTATACTAGTTAGAATAATTATAATATTATTAAATAATATAAATTAATAATATATAAATTAATAATATAAATATTGTATATAATATATTAATAACATAATATAATAATATATTTAGATAATATAAATTAAATTAGTATTATAATAATATTACAATTCTATGATATAATAATTTAATTATAATACAATTACAATTAAATAATATAAATTGAATTAATATCATTATAATATTACAATATTACAATTCTATTATATAATAATTTAATTATAATACAATTACAATTAAATAATATAAATTGAATTAATATTATTATAATATTGCAATATTACAATTTTATTATATAATAATTCAATTATAATACAATTACAATTAAATAATATAAATTAAATTAATGTTGTTATAATATTACAATATTACAATTCTATTATATAATAATTTAATTATAATACAATTACAATTAAATAATATAGATTCAATTAATATTGTTATAATATTACAATATTACAATTCTATTATATAATAATTTAATTATAATACAATTACAATTAAATAATATAAATTAAATTAATATTATTATAATATTGCAATATTACAATTTTATTATATAATAATTCAATTATAATACAATTACAATTAAATAATATAAATTAAATCAATGTTGTTATAATATTACAATATTACAATTCTATTATATAATAATTTAATTATAATACAATTACAATTAAATAATATAAATTAAATTAATGTTGTTATAATATTACAATATTACAATTCTATTATATAATAATTTAATTATAATACAATTACAATTAAATAATATAAATTAAATTAATATTGTTATAATATTACAATATTACAATTCTATTATATAATAATTTAATTATAATTATAACGTAAAAATTCTTTACCATTCGATGTTTATGGTTATCACCGAAATAGAAAAACTATTGTTGACACAGAGATACACATGCTCGAGCATGTGCGAGAGAATAAAGAGGTCGTGGTAAATGCTCCGACGTTAATTTGCCGGGAGTTTTGTAGGACACGGAGCGAAGGCGCGACGAGAGGAGAGACAGTCGAAGCAACATTGCTTTCTCTCTCTCTCTCTCTCTCTCTCTCTCTTTCTCTCTCTCTTTCTCGTATGAACTCGTAGCAATCTACACACACACACACATACACGTGTGTCAGTGATACACCTGTAGGTTACACGTTACACAGCCGGACAACGCGTTTCGAACGGTTTCTCGCGGGTCGATGTCCTGCCAAAACTGCCTAATCGTGTCGCGTCGTGTCGCCACTTTCGTCTCAATTCGTCAGCGACTATAGTTTGGTCGCTCCTTCTCACTTCGAGCTTTCGTCTCTCGGCGACGAGATTGAATCGAGCTCGTACTCGATTTCATTCGGCTAAAGTTCGTTCACTGTCGTGAACGATGCTCCCTTCCGTTTCGTTTCGTTTCCCTGTCGAAATTTTCGAATTCGAACTCGAATATCGATCGATCGATGTACAGGATGGTCTGTCTAAGTTGATAATTTCTTGCAGAAGCTTGAAACAAGATGGTCTGTTTAAGTTAGTAATCTCTTATAGCAACTTGAAATCAACGCGAAATTTGTCAAGATAAAATCAGTATGATTTGTTCATTTATGGCAAAAGTGGCCAGTGTTCGAGATTTTGGCTCTCTGTGTTGCTCACGATAGAGATAAAGCTATTAATAATAACTAAGATTCATAAATCAACGACAAAGATGAATTTGTAGAAACTAAAATTTTTAAGGTCGTGCTTTCTGCATATCTGATATTTGTATTTCTTTATATTCCAGCTACACTTAGATTTGAGCAATGCAACTAGCAATGCTCATTAAGGAAAGATAATTGCAGCCTGAACGAATTAATTGACTAAAGCCTTTCAAGTTGATTTTCATTAGAATTCCGCAGAAATTTTGATAAACGAGCTTTTCGAAAACTGTACTGCTAGAGATAATCACGGGGGAATTTGTTAATGGGATATGCTCGATGCTCGACGATGAAATTTCTTTTCTCGTTTATCTGTACTACGAACTAATGTACTATCTAATCTATTTTCCAACGGTTCACGATGCAAATAGCATATGAAAAGAACTACGTTCCTCGAAGATTAGAAGACGAGATTCATCAGTGGAATTCTCTCTGCTAACGTTCTCCGCTGCTCTAGATCGTTTGCTTCGTGATTACATCGTACTTCTTTCTCGCACGATCTCTCTAATCTCGATCGATCAACCAGTTTTGCTGTATTGCCGTCGATTCTCGATTACTGAAATTCATTCGCATACTTTTCGTATTCTGACATTTCGCTTTAATTAGTATTCTGTAATTGTATTAGTGTTTAATACAAAAATTAGTACTAATAATTGTATCAGTATTAATTGTATTAATACTTGTATTAGTATTAATAAAAAAATTAGTACTAGTAATTGTGTCAGCATTGTATTGATAATTAGTAATTGTATTAGAATTAATACAAAAATTAGTACTGATAAAACCAGCAATTGTATCAGTATTAATTGTATTAATAATTAGAAATTAGTATTAGTAATTGCATTAATATTGATAAAAAAATTAGTACTGGCAATTGTGTTAATAATTAGTAATTAGTATTAATTACAGATTATACAGATTATACAGATTATAATTATTAATTATAATCTATTATTATAACAGATTACAGTTGTTAATTATAGTCTATAACAATATAATTTGTTATGAATAATTTAATAATTCAATAATCAATAGTGTTAATACCACTAATTGTAACTAGCAGCAATTAATAATTATTAATAGTACCAATCAACACTAAATTAGCATTTAGTATTAGTATTCTAATTGTAGTTAGTACATTGCAAGTGAATATTTAAGTATCAAGATTCGACGGACTACAATGCACACGGACATGTGCGCTAAAAGCATAGCGCAGTCCAAGTAAGAACTCGCGATGCAAATCGGGTTAACAACTCGGCGGTGAACTCGAACAAATCAGATAGAGGAGATATCTCGTTTCAACATCATCTCCGATCGCGGCTCAGCAACGCGAAAAGGAAGTGGACCAAACAGACGTCGGCATGGCCACAGGGGTAATCGTGGTATTTCCGCAAAACGGTGTATTCCGTGAACTACTTACCCGCCATGTTTGAACAGAGACTGTAACACCGCGCGATCGCCGACTATACAATTTTTGCATGTAGTAATATAAGCGTCGGTATGTTGCGTTTTGTGTACACAGGCTGGAAAGAAAAGTTTGTTCGTGGCTGTCGTAGATGAATTCTGCACCTTCGATTTGATGGGAATATATGTGTAAATAATCTGTATATATATATATATATATATATATATATATATATAAAATTAACTGTTATAGAATATGGAAGTTTTAACTATTAACTATTATAATAATTATTATTACATTAATAATTAACTATTACAGAACATGAAGGTTTTAACTATTATATTATTACATGAATAATTAACTATTGTAAAACATGAAAATTTTAATTATTAACTATTATAACTATTATCATTATATTAATAATTGTTATAGAACATGGAAGTTTTAACTATTAACTATCATAATAATTATCATTACATTAATAATTAATTATTATAGAACATGGAAGTTTTGACTATTAACTTTTATAATAATTATTATTACATTAATGATTAACTATTATAGAACATGGAAGTTTTAACTATCAACTATTATAATTATTATTATGTTAATAATTAACTATTATGGAACATGGAAGTTTTTAACTATCAACTATTATAATTATTATTATGTTAATAATTAACTATTATGGAACATGGAAGTTTTTCACTATCAACTATTATAATTATTATTATTACGTTAATAATTAACTATTATAAAACATAAAAGTTTTAACTATCAACTATTATAATAATTATTATTATTATGTTAATAATTAACTATTATAGAATATGGAAGTTTTAATTATTAACTATTATAGAATATGGAAGTTTTAATTATTAACTATTATGATAATTATTATTATATTAATAATTAACTATTATAAAACATGGAACACTGAAGTATCGACGATTAAAGCATAAAATTTCCATGCAGAGACATTGAAGTGAAAAGTTTTATAATACAGTAGACTGTACAAGCTTCCATTTATACATTTTACACTAATATTATTATTATTATCTATATTATTACATTACATTTCATTTACACACTTTTTTAATTATTCAAACCTTCAAAAATACGCTGTTTCACGTCTACAAAATATCCAACAAAATTTATAAATTGCTGAATGGCAACATATTTGGCAATTTATTCACTATAAATGTCACCATTTTAATTTTCTGAAGACCAGTCGTTAACCTCAGACCAAGGAAGGAGCTAACGTTGTCAAAATTTCAAGGTCAAGGTTTCTGTCCGATCATTGTCCCGAAAAATAATCACCGATCGTCGCTAGTTAAAATTTCTAGCCAGACGCGGCGATGAATTATTAATGCTTCGCGACGAAAGACAATTGCTAGGAAGAAAAGTTCTCATTCCCCGTTGTGAATAGAGGAGGATGTCTGACAACGCCAAAGGGGCGTGAAAATTCTTTCTTTCCTCAAAGATTTCCATGACGAATAACAATCACAGTCGTTGTGCACGACACTGCGGACACAAATCATTCATTTATTCATTTTGCGCAAGCAGACAATTGCATCGAGTCAAGATGACTATTTAAGAAACTGCAAAGATTCTAATCGCGACAACATTGAAGGTAACTCTACTTTCTAATGACTTTTCACTCCACGAGCGGAAAGATCGATTAGATCTCGAAATCGATTAAATACTGTAATAAATAAACTGTAGCATGAACTTTCTAAGAAAAAAAAAAAAAAGAAAAAAAGTGTATCGAGCGTATTATTGGGCAACGTCTTGTCGAAATTCGCAATCCATCGAAAGTGTTATGGTTGAGAACAAAGTTCGACGATTTAGATTAGAAAGTGTAACGAGATTCGTCTGGAGAACGGAAATCGCGGAGGAGATAAGTTACCATAAGCACTTCATGTAGCGGAGTGCTTCTCATGCAGTTTCTCGAGTAGTTTTTACTTCAAAAAATTTTTTCCTGATCAGGCCCCATCGGGCATTTTGACCTACCTAACCGTGTATCAAATCTGTCGCGCGTAGAATCCTCGAGAATTTGTAAACTATTATTAAGGAAAATGTTCTTCCATCGAGATGCTAAACTCTCGAATCATGCGGCTTCCCAGAGAAAGTGGAATATTTTCGAAGGAAAAAAGTAAAAGAATAAAAATCGATCGATATTTGTTACGTGATATTCTTTTGTCTCGAAAAGGAAGGATTCTCTCTTCTAATGACTTTCGCGAGATTCGTCAAAATATTATAAAATAGTTTTATTATATTTTTAAAACAAAATATTTTAATTATATTTTTAAAATAAAATATTTAATTATATTTTTAAAGTATCTTTGAAGGAATGAAAAATCTAATAATTGATCGATATTTATTACATAATAAAATCCTCTTTCTAAAAGTCGCGAAATCCACGAGGTTCAACGATCGATATTTGTTACGTCGTATTCTTTTGTTTAAAAAAGGAAGGATTCTCTCTTCTAATGACTTTCGCGAGATTCGTCGAAATATTATAAAATATTTTTATTATATTTTTAAAATAAAATAAAATATTTAATTATATTTTTAAAGTGAAATATTTAATTATATTTTTAAAAGAAAATATTTAATTATATTCTTAAAGTATTTTTGACAAAATTGAAAATCTAATAATTGATCGATATCTATTATATAATGAAATCCTCTTTCTAAAAGTCGCGAAATCCACGAGGTTCACCAAAATGGAATATTTTTACAAAATTCAATCCAATAAATATTTTTAGAGAAATATCTTTCATGTATATTTTTAAAGAGATAAAAACCTACAATCGGTCGACAATTATTACACAGTACCCCTTTATTCGCAAAGAAAAGAATCTCTCTTCTACGAATCGAGAGAATGTTTTAAAAATATTTTCAAAGAAATAAAAATCTACGATCGATCGATATTTATTACACACAGAAGGAGGAATTTCTACCAACCATTCGTCAAACGCATAATTGACAACCACTTGACATAAGTGACTTCGAGATGACGCCCAAGAAGAATGGCAGAATACACGAGTCACGGTTTTTCTCATTTAAATTTACCGCGAGATGACGCGATGAAACATCCGACCAAAGATAGACTCAAGTCGATGATCAAGGTCCAATGAGTCGTCACGGATAGAATTCTCTTTTGAATCGTACGTAATCCTAGGTCGTGTACAGCTAGAAAATCATCGTTGGATAATTCCGTAGGATTGGTATTATGTTGGAATGTATCGGTAGATAGGAGGAGAATAAGATTTATTTACGAGGCCCCTGGTGTTTCTTTCGCTCGTTGGTGACCAGCTTTGTTAATCGTCGTTGGAAGAAAGTTGGGAAAGTACGTAATCGACGCGCGTTCGAGAGCCTTTGGTGGTCGAACGGGAGCACGGGAGCGAGACCGGCCAGGTTTTTAGCGTGCAACGAGCATACGCTTCTAGGGAAATGAAAATCTTGCTGAACAAGCGTCTGCGTGCCTTTCTTTGAGATCTATGGATCGATTCTTGATCAAGTCTTGCTTCTTCATTTCGAAGGTTGATGTACAGATTAATTTGATTCGATGGAAATACACGTGAGGAAAATTGTCTCGAAATTGACCTTGACCATGACCTTGAGTTTCAAGGTTGAATTCTTTTTACACTGTATCATTTTACTCATCACGAAGGTAAAACCTTCTCGAGGAACCTAATAGTTGTCTTGAGAAATGACAAGAAAGCTAGTTAATTATTTAACATTGCGTTCTGACAGCGGCTTTATGATTCTGGACGTGGATGTAACGTTTATAATAATGTTAACAGTTAGTTTTATTATTTGATTATTTCAGGCTCACACTGATGCTACGATTATGGTAAATTAAATGTTAGTGGAACCTAATGCGAAAATTACATAAAATAGACATCCACGCGTCCAGAAGTATAAAGTCGCTGTTAGCTCGCGCCCGTAGTCAAATGATTAATAATCTTTTTTGCCATTTTTCGATAGAACTATTAGGCTGTGCTCTATGGTTCTTTGGAAAAATTTTACCTTCGTAATGAGTAGAATATAATGCAAGAAAAATAATATTTTTTAGATAAAATAGACATCCACGCGTCCAGAAGCATAAAGTCGCTGTTAGCACGCGTCCGTAGTCAAATGATTAATAATCTTTTTTGCCATTTTTCGAACTATTAGGCTGTGCTCTATGGTTCTTTGGAAAAATTTTACCTTCGTAATGAGTAGAACATAATGCCAGAAAAAAATTTTTTTTAGATAAAATAGACGTCCACGCGTCCAGAAGCATAAAGTCGCTGTTAGCACGCGTCCGTAGTTAAATGATTAATAATCTATTTCACCATTCTTCAATATGGTTCCTTGGAAAACTTTTATTTCCATAATGAGTATAATACAATGCAAGAAAAGAAATATTCTTGATCTTGAAATTCAAAGTCAAAGTAAATTTCTGAATCTTTACATATATTTCCATCAAATCGAGGATTTGTAGAATTCATCTATGATAGCCACAGAAAAAAACTTTCCTTCCACTCGGTGCAGTTGACGAAATATCAAAGTACACACGATTTTTCTTCGTCTCTTGTTTTTTTTTTTTTTTCTCACAATGATCCAAAGTTTGAACGAGAATTCTCGAGAAGTGAAGAACCGTGACATCAGCCGGCCAATTTGCCCCGTCGGATTTTTTTCTGGCTTGCTAGGCAGGCTAAGAACGATGATTCCGTTTTATTTATAAACGAGCAGGACACGGTGATTCGCGTGCGTGCAATGAGCTGCCGGGTTGAACGCCTCCGGAGTGCAACAGACCCGATAAAAACGGTAACGCAGTGCTGCTATCGCTTTGCGTTCGCTTGCGTTCTGTCGCAGAATCGTCCGACAACGTGTCCGGATGATTCTTCTTCTCGGAGAGTCGTGGCACCGACTCTCCCAGACGAGTTAATTAAAACTTGGTAACGATCGCGTGTCGATCGCTTTCCACCGAACACGCGATCGCGACAGTCTCTTTCCTTTCGCGTGGAAAAATGGATCGCGCTCGTTGCTCGAATCGACAATTGGCGGGCAAAAAATCAAACCTCGTACTGCGCGAAGTCGTCTGAGAATTTTAATTTTGGAAAATTGACACTTAAACAAAGTAGTGAACGATACTTTTTGGAACACGATATGTTCGAAGATTTCCAAGATTGACATTCTAAATTTTTTCTTTTATAAAATAATAATATAATAATATTTTGATATTTTGATATTTTAATATTTTAATATTTTCGTATTTTCATATTTTCAGATTTTAATATTTTCATACTTTCAGATTTTCATATTTTAATTATTATTTAATATTTTTAAAATAATAATGACAACAATATTTTATAAAATAATTATAAAAGATGCACTGTTTTTATATTATTTAAACAAATAATGGTGCACATTATTGGTAAAGAAGGAACACGTGTCAAGTATTTTAATATTTTAATATTTTCACATTTTAATTATTATTTAATATTTCTAAAATAATAATGACAACAATATTTTATAAAATAATTATAAAAAATGCACTGTTTTTATATTATTTAAACAAATAATAGTGCACATTACTAGTAAAGAAGAAACACGTGTCAAGTATTTTGAACTACATCCAACTCAAATTTCATCAAAATTGGTTGACAGTTGCCTTGCCAGTGTTTCGTTTCACGATGTTCATTTATTCTTTAGTATTCACCGTGAGAACGAATACTTAATCCCGTTCAATTAAAAAAAGGCGAGAATTTTCGAAAATATTTTTTTCCTCGTGTCAAAGGTCACGAAACGTTTTGACGATCTGCTGCGGAGGAACCTACGTACATGTGTGTCCTGAAAACTAAAAAAATCGGCTGCCCGTTATGCAATTAGCCCTGGCGTATATCCGACGATCTCCAGTATTTCAAACGGCCGGCTAGGTATCCTGTTAGGCCAGAAATTAATCGGCCGGGTTAAAGTCGCGCGCACGGGCTGCTCACCTCCTCGGCTATTTATGAAGTCGTTCGTGGCTACGTGCAAACGGCGATCGCACGATTCCACAGAAATCGCGAAATCGGGAACGATTTCCTCTGTCCGTGATCAGCCATTTATTTTTGACACGAATGTCAAAGTTCTAAACTGAAGCATCAAGTAACGTAGTACGTATCTTTGAATTTGTATGTCATACAAATATTGGAGATTGTTTTGAAAGTTATCACAATTTAAAAAAATTAGAAAATTACATTACAGAAAATTACAATTTGAAAAATTAGAAAATCATAAAACTATATTACAATTTGAAAAATTATAAAACTATATTACAATTTGAAAAATTATAAAACTATATTACAATTTGAAAAATTAAAAAATTATATTGCAATTTAAAAAATTAAAAAGTTATGAAATTATATTGCAATTTAAAAAATTAAAAAGTTATGAAATTATATTGCAATTTAAAAAATTAAAAAAATATGGAATTATATTGCAATTTGAAAAATTAAAAAATTATGAAATTATATTGCAATTTAAAAAATTAAATTGTATATTAAAAAGACATTTCAATGGTCAAATTAAAGCGGTAGAGCAATGAAAAAAAAAATTGTTGATTGACAATGATTTACAATTTAATAAATAATATTTCTTACACGCGACGGTCGTTTCATACACATTGCCGGGAAAGTGTTAAAATAAATACAGAAGCATGCGTCGAAAGCATGCGCAACAACATCGAAAGCAAATCGAATTCATGGGGTTAGTTATGTGTTCACAACGACCACGCATCCAAGTCACTGGACGATCTTTCTTGCGCGAGCGTCGATGTCTTCGAACGCAAGGAACCAAATCTCCCTTCATGGGGGTCGAAGCAATGCTCTCGTTTTGCTTCGTGCAGTGAATCTGCAGCAACTCGAAGAAAAAGAAGAAAAAAATGATCTAAGAGTGAAAGATCAAATTGTTTGTAATTCGATTGAATTTGAATCATTTGATGTCTGCTGTCTAAGAATAATTTTACAATTATCCACTCGTTACTCGCAACTATCCCAAACACTCGATTCTTTAAATTCCTATATCAACATAATATAATTATAATATAATATAATATAGATAGACAGATAGATAGATAGATAAATAGATAGGTCTTTATTGTTTTCCTTTAGGATTACAATTTCTGCTCCTACTCCACCTCTATACAGTCTTCTTAGAAATAAATACAATAATTATTCACTAGTCTAGCATTATATAACCTCCATTCACATATCATTCCCTAATATCGAATACAATAATAATATAATAACCACTACTTAATTTAACATAATATAATACAATACAATACAATGGAATACAATACAATATAATATAATATAATATAATATAATACAATATAATACAATATAATACAATATAATATAATATAATATAATACAATATAATACAATATAATATAATATAATTATAATATAATATAATGTAATGTATAATATAATATAATATAATATAATACAATATAATACAATATAATACAATACAATATAATACAATATAATATAATATAATATAATATAATATAATATAATATAATATAATACAATATAATATAATATAATATAATACAATATAATACAATATAATACAATATAATATAATTATAATTATAATATAATACAATATAATATAATTATGATATAATATAACATAATTAAGGAAAATTTCCCAAACTTTGGCTCTTCAAATTCAAACGATCCTCTAAATGACAATTGCAATTTCGTTCCTAATTCCAAACGCACGATCCTCTAAGTGACAATTGCCATTTCGTTCCTAATTCCAAACGCACGATCCTTCGAACGATAGTCATCAACTCTCTTCCAAGGGAACGTCGCGGAGGGAGGTTTCCCAAACCTCGGTCCCTTCGTCACGCTGTCCTACTCTCAAACGCTCGATCCTTCGAACATCGAGATTCGATTCTCTTCCAAGAGACGAACGCCGCGGAGGGGGAATTTGGCGGACGTCGTGCCCTCTCGCTTCTCTCGCGGACGCGCGTCGACGTGGTCAGCGAGAATCTTCGCGATCGATCGGCGGTTTTTCGCGATCGAGACCAACGCGATTGCATCGGCGGATAAACAAAACAAGGAGCTGGTGCGAGCGGAGCTCGGCCGTCTCCGGTCGAAGTCACGAGCCGAGCCGAGTTTTCTCGTCTCTCCGCCGACGTTTCGCGTCGGCCTCGTTTCTTCTCTCCTCTTCACTCTCTCTCTCTCTCTCTCTCTGGCTCGCCACGGCTCGACCTATCGGCGTGTGTCTTGCCGTGGAGAGGAGCCTCTTACTCCAGGTAACTTCGACGTTCACCTGGAGAGAGAGAGAACCGGGCACCTCAGTTTCGAACCGGTGGGCCGGAGGGAAACAGCTCCGTGACCCTGAATCCAAGTCCTCTTTGTTCGTCTCTCTCTCTCCTTTATCATTCTTCTTCTCCTTTATATTTTCTCTCCCCCTCCCCCTTTTTTCATTCTCGTCTCTCTTGTCGAACACCGTTTTCGCGTGGATCGGGCTCGACGCGGTATCGATACCTGTTCGACCTCGGCTGTCGATTCTTGCGCGTCTTCCCTCGCTCGCTTCGAAACTTGTGCGGACGATCTCTGGCGAGTTTCTGGTTGGAAGTTTCGGTGTTTCCGGGAAGGTTCCTTCCCACCAGCGGGCCTCGCGTCGGTTTTGTGCAGTGAATTGTCGTCGTCGCGCTTCTGGACGGCTTCCTGGGCGCCGCGTACATGTACGCAGGACGGGGATCGCCGCGTGGAACGTAGGAGAGCAACAAACAAAGTAAGTTGACTCAGCTAGAGAGTCGCGAGAGAGAGAGAGAGAGAGAGAAAGAGAGACTGACTGTAGTTTTCCCGAGCCCCGTTTTTCGTCGATCCTCTCGCTTCCTCAAAAAGCGTGTTTTCTTCAGCAAGCGTGTTTTTCGAAAGTGTACGGCTCGAAGAACGGCGACACGAAGCCATCGGCAATTTAAAGCGAAAGAAAACTCTTTCTTTCGGTTCTTTCGGCGAGAGAGAAGCCCCGAAAACTTTCTTTGACCACTTGCGCCGGACAAGCGACTGCGGACCGTAACGAGTGGCCAAACCGTACACGACAGATACTCGCTGGATAGAAGTTTAATTTATTATTTAAATACGGAACGTAATAGAAGTTTAATTTATTATTTAAATACGGAACACTATAGAAGTTTAATCTATTATTTAAATACGGAACACTATAGAAGTTTAATTTATTATTTAAATACGGAACACTATAGAAGTTTAATCTATTATTTAAATACGGAACGTTATAGAAGTTTAATTTATTATTTAAATACGGAACACTATAGAAGTTTAATTTATTATTTAAATACGGAACACTATAGAAGTTTAATTTATTATTTAAATACGGAACGTTATAGAAGTTTAATTTATTATTTAAATACGGAACGTTATAGGAGTTTAATTTATTATTTAAATACGGAACACTATAGAAGTTTAATTTATTATTTAAATTAACGGAACGTTATAGGAAGTTTAATTTATTATTTAAATACGGAACACTATAGAAGTTTAATCTATTATTTAAATACGGAACACTATAGAAGTTTAATTTATTATTTGAATACGGAACACTATAGAAGTTTAATTTATTATTTAAATACAGAACGTTATAGGAGTTTAATTTATTATTTAAATACGGAACACTATAGAAGTTTAATTTATTATTTAAATACGGAACACTATAGAAGTTTAATCTATTATTTAAATACGGAACGTTATAGAAGTTTAATCTATTATTTAAATACGGAACGTTATAGAAGTTTAATTTATTATTTAAATACAGAACGTTATAGGAGTTTAATTTATTATTTAAATACGGAACACTATAGAAGTTTAATCTATTATTTAAATATAGAACGTTATAGAAGTTTAATCTATTATTTAAATACGGAACACTATAGAAGTTTAATTTATTATTTAAATACGGAACACTATAGAAGTTTAATTTATTATTTAAATACGGAACACTATAGAAGTTTAATTTATTATTTAAATACGGAACACTATAGAAGTTTAATTTATTATTTAAATACGGAACACTATAGAAGTTTAATTTATTATTTAAATACGGAACGTTATAGAAGTTTAATCTATTATTTAAATACGGAACACTATAGAAGTTTAATCTATTATTTAAATACGGAACACTATAGAAGTTTAATCTATTATTTAAATACGGAACGTTATAGAAGTTTAATTTATTATTTAATAAACTAATTATTATTGTATACAATATTATTTATTATTTAATAAACTATTTATTATTCTATTTTTATTTAATTTATTAGCAAATTTATTATTTGCTTTAGCCTATTTCGTTTTACTTAAATATACTTAAAATACTGAGGGAAGATATTGCAATTTTGGAATAAAATTCTCGACGTGCGTGGCACGACATTCCAGCGCAAGTGGTTAAAACGTTGCATGATTTTTGAACGAGCCAGGACGAGACATTCTTCGAGCCATTTTTCTCCGATTTATTATACATCTGAGAATTTGTTGACTACTTTGCTCGAGCTCTTCAGCTTGTAATTATTCTTCTGTATACAGTGTTTCTATAGTAGCCAGAGAGACGCTAATTAGAGACGGTTTCGAGCGAGTTAGAGCTCAACACGCCCCGGCTCGTCTTGGCGGATGAATTTCCATTCCTCCTCGACGCGAAAGGTCGCGACAGAAAGACGTTTTCCAGCCTCGAATTAGCGTTTCAAAATCGAAGAATTAAGTGGACTGCTGCTTCTTCAGTGTCTCTCTCGTTCTCCTTCATAGTCGTTTGCATAAATTGCACGGAACACCTGCCTGGCCTGATAATAAACGAAGCATCGAAGGATACACGTGACGAAGATTATCGTTTAGAACGATGTGGCTTCCTCTCTTTTCCCCCGTCGTTTCAAATATTACCTGAAGGTTGTTGAAAACAATATGTATTCCCTTCCCTTCGGCTTCTTTTCAGCGTAGAATCTACGCGCTGGCATTTTCGTTTTGCTCAGTGAGCTGTCGCCTATTACTCTGAGAGCTGTTTTTTCCTTTTCTTTTTCTTCGTTTTTCTCCTCGATTGCTCCGCGACGATAGCAACGCCCGACGATCACGCCACAGACACAGCGTGAAATTTCACGTGTCCAGCCGTGCACTCTCGAGTTGTCGAATCGACTAACTTTCTTATCGATTTCCCAGCTGCTCGAATTTCTCTCGATTAAAACGGAAAAACAAAGGTCACGGCTGTTCTTCGATTTCCTCGCGCCGCGAAGAGTGTTTTCGTGCTCGAAACAGGGGATAAAGTGTGTATACCGGTTTTCGTCGGTGTTTCGAACGTGGAACACACGCCGGGGCTAGAATGGCGAAGCAGCTGAATTGATGGAAGAGAAAGCAGCTCGTTCCTCGAAATCCGCGAGCGTGCCCCGCGGCGGCTCTGCGTTCCCTTGGCCACGCGTGAATTCTACGTGGCCTGGCAGCCATAAAAAAGAAAAAAACAAACAAAAAAAAAAAAAAAAATTAGGAGAATCACCTGCAATTTACAGTGAATGGAAAAACTTGCTCGGACGAAATCGTTCCCCTGCGTTCGTAAATCGCATTGTCTGGAGACTTTCCCTCCTCTCCATTGAAATGCCATTGATCGCAGAGTCTTTTTTTTCTTTTTTAAACAAATACACGTCGCGTGTTTTGTTTGTATTTCGAAACGGGGAGATCCGTGTATTGCGAGTGGCAATGGCGTACGAGTGAAAACACGGGGATAGAGATTAGTTTGGAATTCCAGCGACTGGTTCTGCTGGCCACACGACACTGGCCATTATACGAACGCGGTAACAAGAAAGTTCCAATTATGCGGCTTTTAGGTTAGGCCAGGTAGGCGAGTTGCGCTCGACGATACGCGTGGGCAGACGGTTAGGAGAGTCATGGCTACCTCCTGCGCCATTATTTGTTACTGCTGTCGTCGAAACGAAATTTCGTTTTGTAAGTCGTTCTTTCGTACAGAGTTTGAAAACAGAATTCGAGAGAGTGGAACGTCGATTGATAATTTGAACGAATTGAACTGAAACGAAAGAGGGATCGACTCGATCGTTCTTTCAACTTCTCGGCTGATGGTGCCATTTTTAATGCATCACAATCGAACTGATTTATACCAAGCTAAAATTATTTAAATCTCTTCAACTTAAATTGAATCTTTTTAAAATTAAATTACATTAAACTAAATTTCCGAAAATACACTGTTTCGCATCTATGAAATATTCAAAAATTATATATGGGTTATTTTTTGACTATTTTGGTGGTTCTAGCGTCAGTGCAACACTGTTGAACTGATTTATACCAAGCTAAAATTATTTAAATCTCTTCAACTTAAATTGAATCTTTTTAAAATTAAATTACATTAAACTAAATCTCCGAAAATATACTGTTTCGCATCTATGAAATATTCAAAAATTATATATGGGTTATTTTTTGACTATTTTGGTGGTTCTAGCGTCAGTGCAACACTGTTGAACTAATTTATACCAAGCTAAAATTATTTAAATCTCTTCAACTTAAATTGAATCTTTTTAAAATTAAATTACATTAAACTAAATCTCCGAAAATATACTGTTTCGCATCTATGAAATATTCAAAAATTATATATTGGTCATTTTTTGACCATTTTGGTAGTTTCAGTGTCAGTGCAACACTGTCGAACTGATTTCTACCAAGCTAAAATTATTTAAATCTCTTCAACTTAAATTGAATCTTTTTAAAATTAAATTACATTAAACTAAATCTCCGAAAATATACTGTTTCGCATCTATGAAATATTCAAAAATTATATATTGGTCATTTTTTGACCATTTTGGTAGTTTCAGTGTCAGTGCAACACAATCGAACTGATTTATACTCAAGCTAAACGAGTTTCGATCGCTGTTGCTGTTCTCAGCGCGGTGGAATGTCGATCCCGTTCAGAACTTGGTGAACAGCGTTCGTTAAAGATTAAAATCGTTTGCATAAAATGTACAAATGAATTTTAATCGTTGAAAAATTAGCGGGATAAAAATACGTGCTCGCCGATGTTAATTATTTCAGTTGCTAACATTTTACACACAGGTTGGGAGTAGGTTCGCGTTAGAAATTCATTGAACGCGATTCGACGTGTATTTTTGCGTATTATATCGTCGAATTATCTGTAATTACCTCGGCCAACGTTCGCCAAGCGAGATTGAATGAAATAATTCCGCGTTTCAAATGAGTAACAAAATCGGACGATCCAACTGCAATTATCACGAAACCTATATAAAACTCCCATCACGATTACCTGAACAGAGGTTTCAACCTCTTAGCCGTGAACGTCGTGTACGAGTATACTCGTCGAAGAAATGGCAATTCATTTTGTGCAATGGCGAGTAATGTACAATTTGTTGCTTAAATTAAATTTTTCGTGGAAAATGGAAAGGTGTTGGTAAGTTTCAGACGTTTTAGAATGTTTTGAGACTGGACTCGACTGGTTCTTTTTGCATCATTTCTAAATATTTTCTTGCTATTAACACTGGAACTACCAAAATAGTCAAAAAATGGCCAATATATAATTTTTGAATATTTTACCGACGTAAAACAGTGTATTTTCGGAGATTTGGTTTAATGTAATTTCATTTTAAAAAGATTCAATTTAAATTGAAGAGATTTAAATAATTTTAGCTTGGTAGAAATCAGTTCGACAGTGTTGCACTGACACTGAAACTATCAAAATGGTCAAAAAATAACCCATATATAATTTTTGAATATTTCACGGATGCGAAACTGTGTATTTTCGGAGATTTGGTTTAATGTAATTTAATTTTAAAAAGATTCAATTTAAGTTGAAGAGATTTAAATAATTTTAGCTTGGTATAAATCAGTTCGACAGCGTTGCACTGACACTAGCAACTACTAAAATAGTCAAAAAATAACCCATATATAATTTTTGAATATTTCACGGATACGGAACAGTGTACTTCCAGAGATTTCGTTTAATCTAATTGAATTTTGTAAAGATTCAATTCAACTTAAAAGGGTTGAAACAACTTTTCGTAAAATCGTATAATGAATAGAAGCTTATGTACCTCGTTTTTATAGTACAACACATGTAGTGTTGTAAACTTTTCCGTTTCTTTTTTTACTCTGATCGAAATTGTACGCTTTAACCGCCGTTATAGTTCTGTGTGTTAAGTAACTTCAGTGACGGCTTCTTCGTCTTCTTCCCACGTGAGTGAGCGGGCCGCGCGATGAAAAAGAAAAGGACGTAATCGAATCAAAGTGGAACGCGACAAAATTCAGCCTGAGCGCCGCGTTCAGATCGTGACTTAACAACAAATTCACGCGAACCCAGGCGTAACTTGGTTAAGGGTACCGTTACCCACTGACAAGTACCATCGTCCTAAGACATTCCGATCGCGTAACAAATTTCGAGTCGTTGTTCCGGGGCAACGTTCGTATTCCTCGTGCTCGACAGCAGCCTCTTGCTTCTTGCTGAACCTCTCGATCAAAGACCAAACCGAAACTTTCTTTCTCTCTACGAAATTCACGCCGCAGAATTGCGATGGCGATTCTAAATTACATTTCACCGTCTTTAGACATATTCAGAATAATTTAGAATATTTTAGAATATCAATATGGAAATTAATAGGAAATGGAATTAATGTAGAAATCATTTGGAATAGTTTGTCTATGATGTCGAAGATGTTGAAGTTTTCTTGTTTAAATATTTAGATAATACTGTTTCAAAAATGGCACGCGATCTCATCAGTGAGGGGGTTGAATCACTGCTCAAAAGTTTTGGCACACTTTTCTTTCTGATGTTCGGTACTTGTCACGATGACTATCGTGTACACATATTTTGTAATACAATATAATAGATTTTATAATATTTTGTAGTACAGTAATAGGTTTTATAATATTTTGTAGTACAGTATACCAATATATTAACAGAGCCTTCGTTGCATGAAATATGTTTCATATTTATTGTATTTAATTATACTCTGTGCACTCTGTTTAATTTAATTTTATTGTTCTAAATGGTCTCTTATATAACATTTATTTTTATTTATAGTTCATTTATATAACATAATATGTTACTTTACTCTAATAAATAATAATAATATCTTAATAATAATATAATAATAATAATAATATCTTAATAATAATATAATAATAATATAATAATAATAATAATAATATCTTAATAATAATATAATAATAATAATATAATAATAATAATAATATCTTAATAATAATATAATAATATAATAATAATAATAATAATATCTTAATAATAATATAATAATAATAATATAATAATAATAATATCTTAATAATAATATAATAATAATAATAATAATAATATCTCTACTCTAAATAACTTGCCCTGTGCACCAGCAGAAATCCTAAAATACGTCACAGGGGTTGGCCAACCCTGTCCCAGCAATAGCAACGAAGAAAGTCGATGGATCGAAGTAGCTTCAACCATCGTCAAACGATGTCGAATCAATCGTTGTAACTTTCTCGTTGCAACAATTTCGATTAGACGATCGTCAAACGTTCTCAAACGCAATGGAACGTGGATGTAGCTGTGCGACCGTGCAACTGTGACCACGCCCTGCGTGCCACCGGAGCTCTATTCAGGCTATTCGTCAAGACTAACTGCACCGTGCAAGACTAACCGAACGCAGCGTCGTAAATATTCTGCTCGCTGCGAGAATCGCGTCGAGGAATTGTTATATCATCTCAACTATTTCGAGTCGAACTGATCTTGCCTCGAGCGATCTTCCTTCTTTGTTGTCGCGATATTTTCTTTCTTTCTTCTTGTTTCTTTTGTGAGTTTCATTTCACCGAAGTGGCGATTGAATTTCCACGACTATGATACTCGATAAATCTAGAACTGTCAGCATCTAATTTCTGTCAGAAGGTAAGAAATGTGTATCTTTGGAGATTCGAAGATGGAAGCTTGTGTGTTTTTTTTTTTCGAGATTGACAATTTTATTTTACCAAAGTGGGAATTATCTATGAATGTCTATGATTGTGTCCACTGTACTAAAAATCAAAATGTAAGGAGAAACTAAGTTTATTAATTTTAAATCAAATTTAAGTTCAAGCACGATCTTTCCATTGTGTACTTTCGTTATCTACTTTGAAAACAGAGAAAATTGAAAATATATATATATATATATATATATTTATTTCAGTAGGAAATGATTTATATAATGATAATATTCTATAATAATAATTGACACTAGAACTATCAGTATATAATTTCTGTTAAAAACTATGTAGCTAAAAACGTGTACTTTCGTAGTTCGCAAAATACGAAATAGAAAAACTCGCGTTCCTTGACGACAGACTTTCTTCTTTCTGTACTTTAACGTCTCTGATGGAAATTTTAATCGGAAATGCTCGGAACGGCAGATTGAAATAAATGAGATCGTCCTGCACCTTGAGGTTTTGGCTTCGTGCAACTATCGGTAAAACTGTGAAACAGGTATTCAGAGGAGAAATGTTTCGTTCGATGCGCACTCAAAGGCGGAAACACAAAGTTGCCAGAGTTACGAAATACCATTGCAAGATAATATTGCAATGCGGTCAGACCGCATCGCGGCACAACACAGGCACACACCCTTGTAACATGCTTGGCATTCGCCGAGGCGTTCCTCTCGCGCGTTTATTGTACGTTCGTACGCGTCCTCGCGACGTCCCCAAATCATCAGCGAGAAAATTCCCTTGCTACGATCGACTTTCGATCGTCAATTGTTTTTAAACGAACAGTTTAACACTAGGACCATCAAAATGGTCAAAATGGCCGATTTATAGTTTTCTTTTCTCTTGTTTTACATGTTTTATAGACGCAGGATTAATAAATAATACTGCTAGAGAGTTAAATAATTTCTTGCAGCGTGTGTAAATGAAAGATTTAGGTTTGGATTAGGTTTAGATTATGGTATATTCTAAATATTTTCTAAATAATAGGTTAGGTTTAGATTATGGTATATTCTGTTGCATTGTAGATCAGGTTAGGTATACTGTTAGAGAGTTAAATAATTTCTTGCAAAGTGTGTAAATGAAAGATTCAGGTTAGGTTTAGAGTATAGTATATTCTGTTACATTGTAGATTAGGTTTGGTGTACTGTTAGAGAATTAAATAATTTTTTGCAAAGTGTGTAAATGAAAGATTTAGGTTTGGGTTAGGTTTGGGTTAGGTTTAGATCATGGTATATTCTAAATATTTTGTAAATAATAGGTTAGGTTTAGATTATGGTATATTCTGTTGCATTGTAGATTAGGTTAGGTATACTGTTAGAGAGTTAAATAATTTCTTGCAAAGTGTGTAAATGAAAGATTCAGGTTAGGTTAGAGTATAGTATATTCTGTTACATTGTAGATTAGGTTTGGTGTACTGTTAGAGAATTAAATAATTTTTTGCAAAGTGTGTAAATGAAAGATTTAGGTTTGGGTTAGGTTTGGGTTAGGTTTAGATCATGGTATATTCTAAATATTTTGTAAATAATAGGTTAGGTTTAGATTATGGTATATTCTGTTGCATTGTAGATTAGGTTAGATATACTGTTAGAAAGTTAAATAATTTCTTGCAAAGTGTGTAAATGAAAGATTCAGGTTAGGCTTAGATTATAATATATTCTGTTCCATTGTAAATTAGGTTAGGTATACTGTTAGAGAGTTAAATAATTTCTTGCAAAGTGTGTAAATGAAAGATTTAGGTTTGGGTTAGGTTTAAATTATGGTATATTCTAAATATTTTCTAAATAATAGGTTAGGTTTAGATTATGGTATATTCTGTTGCATTGTAGATTAGGTTATGTATACTGTTAGAGAGTTAAATAATTTCTTGCAAAGTATGTAAATGAAAAATGCAGGTTAGGTTTAGATTATGGTATATTCTGTTGCATTGTAGATTAGATTAGGTATACTGTTAGAGAGTTAAGTAATTTCTTGCAAAGTGTGTAAATGAAAGATTCAGGTTAGGTTTAGATTATGATATATTCTGTTGCATTGTAGATTAGATTAAGTATACTGTTATAGAGTTAAATAATTTCTTGCAAAGTGTGTAAATGAAAAATTCAGGTTAGGCTTAGATTATAATATATTCTGTTGCATTGTAGATTAGGTTAGGTTTAGGTTTAGACAGAATAACATAATTTAGATTTCGATTAGGTTTAGATTATGATATATTCTGTTGCATTATGGAATAGGTTTAGATAGAACTAGATTTACAAACGAATCGTCTCACACAATTTCATTAAATTAAATTGAAACACCTTCCAAATTGTTCCACACAGCTTTATGAAATTAATTGTGTCAAACAATTGTATGGAATTGAATTGAATTGAAACACCTTCAAACTAAATCGAAATTTTTCCACCTAGATAATAATAAACAATTAAAACTTCAACTATAAGAATAAAATTATTAAATACTTTTTTATTGATTTACGCCGCGTATTATATGCAGAGTCTTTCGAAAGAATGAACTGAGAGCACCGAACGAAAATTCGCGCAGCGTCAGGCATCGATGAAATCGCAAGGGTGCGTGGTTTTTTCGTCGCCGGTATAGATTTCAGGGCTTTCATGTGGGAATAACGCGGGGGAAGGAAGTCGGGGAGCCGGCTTTGTTACGGAGGTGCCCTCGCCTCGGCCCTGCAGCTCGCTGCAGACGCTCGTTGCACGCCGATTTTTACGTGCGTGCATTTAATTTTCGCGTTGCACGCGAGCCCCGTCTCGTTTCGAGCAATTTCGACCAGCCAACCGATCCACGTAGCTCCTCGATACGCGGTTTCTCAACGTTTCGCTTCCTGTTCGACCGCCAAATTTTTTAAAAACGTCTGACCGTTTTGAAACGAAACGCGTATGAACACGGACGCTCAGAGCGGAAGATTCGTGAATTAAGAAATTAAATATTTCAGAAATTTAAGCAAACCTGAATACTTGCAAGGAGACTCACCAGACCGGCATAAGACCTGAAACAATATAGAAATATATTTCTAATTTAAAGTAATAGTTCGTAATCTCTCGAGCGTTTTATTTCATTTCGAGGGGCACTTATTTATTAAAGTTAAACTGCGCGACTAAGCGCGTTCGCCGCTTAAAATTGAAATAGAACGACGAAATTTTTTTGAAAACAAAATGTTTAGTTACAAAATTGTATTATGATTATATTTTAATTATTTTGTATGATTTTGTATCACTATGTATCGAAATGTTTTTAAATTTCGTTCATTTTTAAAACGAAATATTTTATCATAAAATATTGTTAGTATTATTTCTTTTTTCTTCTTTTTCTGTTCTAAAAGTTGTCCTAAAACATGTCTCTCCGCTTCACCTAAACTTTACTTTAACAGCGGATGAGCAAGCTTTCCTTATCAGAGAGAACAGTGGAGCCATCTTCTCAACATAAAACATTCGCTAATCGAACTAATTAACCAATTGAAGCCAGGGC